>JAYXIM010055516.1:0-201489 GCA_037575425.1 Anastrepha fraterculus | reverse complement strand
ACCTTACTTTCAACAGTCATGGCCATTAGAATGTGCATGGAAGTGTAAATCAGTTTTCCTTGGGGCAATATGGCCTTAGTTGCCCAGCCCCAACATATACTTTATAAATTTATTTATAAAGTATAGAATAAATAAATATAATGTACATATATATACCCTCTGTCACGAGCTGCCTGGCAGGAAATCACCCTGGTATTGGTGCTCTTATCAGAGGTGAAAACCGATTAGTAGCTGGTGACTTCAACGCTTATCAGAATCTTAAGCACTCAAGCTTGCCAATGATACGATACAATTTTATATTTTCTCATTTTGAATTCTATTTTCTCATTTGCAACTTAATTTTCTCAATTTCAATTTAATCATTCTCATTTCAATATATCATTTTCAATTTCATATTCAATCTATTTTCTTATTATGAACTTGAAAAGATGTAGCTGACATTGAAAAAACCCACTCTCCCACAGGGACTGAAGAGGTTGTCCTAAGACACACATCAACAAGAGCAATGCATTTTGTTTTTGACTTTGGTCCAGAGAATGTTAAAATCTATAAGCAGAAAGAAGATTGACACTGTATAGAAAACAAAATTAACGTTAAACAAAATTTGACAAATTGGAGACCATATAAATGATAAAAATCAAGCTAAATCAAACTACTGCCTGTTCAATGTACCTTGGGTGAACCGCAAATTTTCTATGTGGTTGTTGATGTAGCAGCATAAACATTCCCCATATTTACATACGGGGATTGCTGCTGGAGTGACAGTCCTTGGCCGGATATAAATCCGGGTCGTTTCGGTAACGTAGAACCGACTGTGGTGGAAACGTTTTTCTATGTGGTCGATACTCTTTCCTCAATTCGAGATCAAATCTGCAAATAGATGAGGTAAAGCAAGGGGTGCCATAGTAGTGTCCTTTTCCCCTTGCTTTTCAACTTCTACATCCATCTTTGCCGGAAGAGTCTGCTCCCTACTCTTACTCTATGAGGTAAATGCCGACAACTGATGACCACAGGCTTGGCAGGATTTTCTTCTTCTTTATTTGCTTACTTATATTACAATAATTATTTTAACACTAAAAATTTTTTATTACTTACAATAATTAAATTTAATTTAAATTGTTTGTGAGGGTTTTGTAAACTGTTAAAACAACTACATACATCTTATTTTCATATCTTAATGTTTCACCTAGGGAGCGTTTATTTAAAGTCTCTACTGGAGTCTTGACTTGAGTGAGTTTAGAGCTGATGAAATCAGGGATTATATTGGGTTCAACCCATATTTTAGCTAAAATATCCAACTGAACTTATTTTACAGTTTGTCGAATAAGCAAAGCAATTAAAAACTTCAATCAACCAACTACAATCAACAAACTATTAAAGGGAATACTGCAACAACAACAAAATGAACTCAAACTACAATGGGAAACTGTTGGGGAAATAAACATCATTTGCCACCTGAGGAGAACAACAATCAACACAAACGTTTTTAACAATGTAAATAAATATAATGCTTGATATACGATTCAATACATGAAGACATTTTTAAAGTTAACTCTCGACTACCTACAGTGCTTTATTTAAAATTACTTTCTTCGATTTATTATTAGCAAACAAATAAACAAAAGCTAGCTTTAACATTTTGAAAGTTCACTTTTTCAGCACCATTTGGGTTGCTATTTTTATTCACATAATCAAGCATAAAACAAATAAATTAATTTTGCAATGATTAAACGTATGTACACAAATACGAAAGAAATGCATACGATAAAATTACTCAACAAAAAATGGCATGGAAAATTGTAGATATACAAATCAAATGATATTAATTATATACTACTAATATAAAAATTCATCGTGCCCACAGGTGAAGGTTCGAAACCTTTATTTCAACGTGATGACATTGTTGTGAACCCCAATAGCGTTATTAAGGCTGCGGACTCCCATACAGAAAAACATCTTATAAGTGAAAGTAAAAACAGGGCTAAGGACGTTTCAAATCAATATCTAAAAGGAAGTCGCAGTTCGACAGTACGTAGTCCATTAACATTTTTCGCAAATTGAAGTTTCATTGTAATTCGTAACGTGCTGAACATATCATTTATATAACTCGAAATTTTTTTTAAAAAGAATTTTTTTTTGTTTGGAATTCAAAGGATTCTAGCAGTCCAGAAGGATATCGGAAGTACCATACCGGTCCCTATAATGACTGCACAACTAGTACCAATAATAGATCGCCTCCACGAACCAAGCCATTAAAATCTACTAATGAAGGAAAACATACAATTCGCTGCGACTCGTCACCACCATTTAACCATCATCGAAGAACACCTGAAAAACTGCCATATTTTGTAGACGAGACAAGAGAACGTGATAGACTTCGGCGAAAATATGAAACTAAATCCAAAATACCATCATCTTCGCCTCCCTTGTCATCAAGGTCACGTCATAGGCGCAGTCGTTCGAAATCACGGTCTCGCTCCCAATCTCGAGAATTTGACCACCGTTTAAAATATGCTAATCTCCGTCGTTCTGTTTCAACGGATCGCTACATAGGCGAAACTGGCAGACGAGATCGAGGATCACGCTCCGACAAGACATCTTCGCGTTATCGGCATAGATCGGAAGATCGAAGCAAAAGTGACCGTCGACAGAGGCATTGGCGTTCACCTTCAAGATCACCTAGACGGTCCCGTGATCGTTTGACACGTTCACGGAAACAAAGCAGGCATGATGAGCGACATAAGAATTACCATAGCGAGCATGGAGGAGCATCAAGTGATGAGTTGGCTCAAAGAAATTTGCCACAACCGCAGATAATAACCATTCCAGTACCAGTACCTGCTGATTTTATGAATTATACATACGTAAGTAAAATTATATAAATCATTAGCTGGTAACTGTACAAATCTTAGTCTCTTAAAGTTTGGATGAAATGTTTTTGTTGTTGTAACAATACAAAATATTCCATATTTGGAGGATGTTGCTGGAATAATAGCTCTTCATTGATTAAAAAGTCGGATCATTTTGGTAGCGTAGATTTATAGTTCACATTTTTATCCTCAAAGCTTCCAAATCGCTTATATAGTACGCCTACGTTCGAACGTTATAATTCTTATACTTATATATACGAGTATGTATACTTTTATTCATTATTATTTATTTATATATGTATTCAGTTTTACGTTATAGTTTTTATATGCATGTAAGAAAAATACAACTAAAGATAAATGAACAGATCATAAGTTAGTTATGTATAGCTTACAAGAAATGAATTGCTAGAATATCCACTATTCTATTAAATATTAAAGCAAGAATCGTGAAAAGTAAATCGTTGAAATTGATAGCATGTACATATCCTTATAAATGTTTAGTGCTATATATAATTTAGTTAATCTTAATTGTTTGTATACTTATCACACTTTAATTATTTTTATTAGTATCACCTTGCTTACAATACCAATGTGTATTAGAAATACAATTTTATGAATTCCTACTTTAATTTTTGGAAACTCTTTTTCTGCAGCCAACGTGGCCAACGCAATGGAATCCCCCCATGGCTCATCCAGTACGATATGGTCCACCCGCTGCCTACCACATACCAACCATTTTACCAGCAGCTGTTATGCCACCAATGCGGCCGCCATTGCCACCATATGGCCCTCATCCACCGCCATTACGTTATGGTGTGCGTGGATTTAGATTACCTCCACAATATGGTGCATCTCGTCCTTGGCGACCCAACTTTCGTACGAAAAATACCTAAAAAGCGACTGTTAAGTATTGTAAAGAATTTAATTTACGCCATATCATATAAATACATCCAGCACATTAACTTAAAACAAAGGATAAAGGATGAGGATAGGCAAAAAATTAGCTTTGCTTGCTGCATATGATATTTTGTGCAAAACAATTTGTCCGTTCAACTATGGGACATTTTTAATATTAAGTAAAACCAATGTATTATCAGGGAACACTGTAACTTACGATTGGTCGAAATAATTTATTCTTTATATATGTACGCAAATTTTCATTAATTAGAAGTAAAATTAAATTTAAAACAAATTCTGGTTTTTTTCGCTATCGAATTTCTTTTAGGTTAATAAAAATTGGGCAAATACTATACACTTGCCAGAAAAAGTATCCGTACACAAAGGAATGAAAGCAACATATTAAGAAATTCTTTGTAAAAAAACTAAAACATTTTAAACTTTTATGAGAAATGTTTAGTCAGTAATTTTTATAAATTTTTTCCTAAGTACATTTTTAAAAATTAAATTTTACAAAATAAAAAATAATAATGACCCCAAGCATTCGACCTATAATGTTAAGCTCTGGTTGTGGAATATCTCTCAAATTGCGGTCACGGCTGATCCAGCAGTGGCGAATTGATATCACGAAAATGGCAAGAAAAGGAAATAAAGGGTTTTTCAATAAGAGGTGTTATTTTGATATTCAGAGAAAAATGTTATTTTTTTTAATAAATGACGGATGTTTATTTCATTATAAAGAGGAAGGTATGCCGTTAATATTGGAAAATAACATCAGGCAAATGACCACCACGAGAACGCTTACAGGGCAATATCCTTTTCATGAAATTTTCCATAACCGAATTGCAAAGTGGCTGCCCTATATCCTCGATAGCCTCACGATTTCATCTTTGAGGTCTTGAATCGATCCTGGGCTGTTGGCGTAGACCTTCTCTTTCACGTGGCGCCAAAGAAAAAGTCGCAAGGTGTTAAATCACAATATCTCGGTCGCCAATTAAGATCAGCTCTTTAAGAGATAACACGGTCCGGAAACTTTTCCCGTAAAAGATCAATGGTTTCGTTGCTTGTGTGGCACGTAGCGCCGTCTTGTTGAAAATAAACGTTGCCCAGATCAGTACCATCCAATTTCGGCCATAAAAAATCGTTAATCATCTCTCGATAGCGCAATCCATTCACCTGTAACACCTGTTATTGGAAAACTCTTTATCTGCGGACCGTACTGCGGTACTGCGGCGGTACCACATCGAAATACTGTCCACAACTAAAGTCAATTGATCAATGATTGTAAGCTCATAATATGAAATAAATTCTTCTTGAAAGCAGATCAGAAAGCGCTTGAACGATAGGTAATACCACACTACCAAAGATCCCGGAATAACGGGGACGCTGTAAGTGAACTGATTTGAGCTATGTTTTTTTTTTAGGTTGTCACATCTGTGAGTGACATTCCTACCTAAATTGTATCGCCATTGCTTGACATTTGTAAAAGTTACGCCGTCTTGAGGAAATCTACATCTGCATGTGTTTTTGATTTTTCACAGATTGAATATCCAACAAGGAGTTTGTATTGAATTTTGCGTTAAAATGGATTCAATGGTGCGAAAACCTTAGAAATATATTATAGATTACAACGATTTTGGGCGCTACGACAGAAAAGAAAGGATTTGTGGGAAAACAACTCGTGGATTTTACACTACCGCACTGTGCCATCATTATCCGCTGCGGGAAAACGCGTTTTAACAGTCAAAAGAAAGTAATGGGAAAATGGAAGATGGCTATACCGAAAATAGAGTTGGAGAAATGTTTCGGGAGCTGGACCAAACCCTGGCATAAGTGCGTTGCAGTTGATCGGGAGTACTTTGAAGGCAATAATGTCAGGAATGAACTTGTATTTTGAATTTTCTGAATATATTCCGGGAACTTTTTGATTAAGGGGGCATGAGCTTTTCCACAACAGTCAGTCCTACGGTACCGGAACGACTCGTTGTTATTGTAGCAGCATAAACATTCCCCATACTTACATACGGGATATGCTGCTGGAGTGACAGTCCTTTGCCGGATATAAATCCAGGTCGTTTCGGTAACGTGGAAACGTCCTCGTCTTTGGAATGACTCGTATTTATATATGGTCAAAGACTATCACTTCAGCTATATTTACTAAAAATATATGGTAATTTTTTATGTCGTTACAACAAGGAGCGTATTGCAGACCACAGCGCTGAAAGCTATAATGTCGTCGGCAAAACATGCCCACTAGTTGCACTTCGGATCTCCTTGCAATGTGGCTAAATATTATGTCGGCAGTATGACTATGCTATGATGAAAATTCATGACATTAACTCATATCTGGAGGTTAACCACTTTATCATCTACGACATCAACTTCTTACTTGCTTGTTTTTTTTCCCAGGCAAAAATATTATATCACTCGCTGCTGCGTCTATACGTGTCTTTTATTTTTTGTTTGATTCAAACATTTATTTAAGTAGTGATTTTAAGATTTAATGTTCTTTTATTTACAAATATATATAGATAGATAAAACAATTTTTCTCTATTTGATATTTTTTTAGACCTTTTGAGAAAAATACAAAGTGATAAAATTGTAAATATGTATAAGAGCATAGAATAAGGTAAAATAAATAAATAAAATAGGTTGTAAGACGGTATATTTGAACTTTTGATTTGAAAAAAAAAAAAAAAAAATAGAAAATCTGACCCGACAAAATAATAAAATATATAGAGTTAAATTGCATACTACAAATTACTTATTACAAGTTAAAATTTAAAAAATGAGAACATTAATTGAAAAGTAGGAAGATGCAAATTGTTGCCCCTTTTTTGATGGACTTGCATGTTAAACGTTGCATTCTCATTGGTATACATTTCTTTCTCGAGTTCATTGATTTAGTTAGACAAAGGAATATTTTGAGAAACATGGTCATTTCAATCTAAATTATAGACTTTAGTATACTACAATTAACACAAATACAAGAAAACTGCCATGCCAAAAAACCTTAGTTATTTTTGTTGTCACTTGTCATTTTGTTTTTACAGTTAAAACTGCATTCTGTAACCATTGCTGCTTACCACAGAACTTTAAATTGTATTACACTTTCTGTTTTTCTCACGTACATGCATACATTAAACTTCTAACCTTCAGTTGTAAATAATTACAATACTTATTTCGATTTATCTATCTTACCGAGAGATTTCATTTCGATTTTTAAACATACTACAAAACTAGCGTTTCTGTTTTCCTAAGCTTAATGTTTTTTTTTGTTTTTGTTTATTTTTTGATTTCACTTTACATCATTTCTCCCTCGACTTCCTGTTTCACGGTTTCCGACACGCTTTCACACCAGGTCAACACGCGGTCGGAATTGTAAGCGTAGTGGTGGATCCCTAAAACGCCAACGTGTCACATAAACGAACTTCAGTGTATGGTCTTTGCCTAACAATTCCTCATTGCACAGTATGTCGATCTAAAAATAAATGATTCATTGCAGAATATTGATATTTATTTTCAACAATTGAACTTAAAGTAATCTTAACACAATGACACGTTTCTTCATCATGATGCTGTTGTATTTAAAACATCATTTTAAGTTCAATTAATTGATATTTTTGCTGAAATATACCTAAGAACGATTCGGTCTGCTCGATCTCCTCTCAATTATCCATTTGGCTTCTTTCAGGATGACAAAAATTTCCGTTTTGAAAACAGTTGCCATTTCCCCCATAGCATAGTGATATTTATTACTATCGTTTAAGTACCATCCTACTCTATACCCTACTTCATTCTTGGACCCATCGGTAAAGAAAATATACGTCAAACCTCCCTGATCTTTTTATAGGTTCTATTAAATAAGTAATAAATAGTATTTACTAATTAAATTAGGTGCAAAATGTGATATTTTACTGCAAACTGAAGACTTTTAAAAAGGTCACAGGTAAAATAACAGCAAAGTAAAATAAAAAAGGTTATGTTACTCATTAAATTAAAGACGTAATGGTAGACCCGAATCTTTACAAACATTTGTTATGTTAAATGATCTCGTTAATGTTTTAGAAACTCCAACTATAGTCGGGTTACCAACTCTTCTAGCGTTTAAAAAATACGAAGAGTTGATGCAATTTTTTCCGATTGTAAAATAATTATCAACCACAAAATTAGAGTTGCAAACTGTTTAGGTATTGTAATTTATGTAAAAATATTTGTGTTGAATGAATGAAAAGGGGAAGGTTTGCACTTCGACCTTGATATCTTTTGGCAGCCCCCGTAGCCGAATAGGTTGGTGCGTAACTACTATTCGAAAGTGCACGGGTTCGAAGCGCCGGGCACGAAACACCAAATAAACCAAACCTGGGCCTACCCCTAGATAAGCTAGACGAAGATGACCGGTGATATGCCTACACTGACAGGGCTACCTATGCTGTTAAAACAACAACAACCAAATAATAAGAAGAACGATAGGTTTTTTTCAATAGCGACCGCCCCTCGGTAGGCAATGGCAAACCTCTGAAAGTATTTCTTCCTTAAAAAAGCTTTCGGAGCCTTTTGGAGTCGGCTTAAAACTGTAGGTTCCTCCATTTGTGGAATATAAAGACGCACACCACAAATAGGAGGAGAGTCTCGGCCAAATACCCAAAGAGGATATAAGCGCCAATTATATAATACATATATATTTATCTCAGTATCTTATCCAAATCCAGCTCCCTCAATAAATGTAAAATGAAGTTGGTTTGGGCTGAGTGTATATGACTTTCTTCAGTATTCGCCAAAAATGTATCAGGAATGTTTTATGCTGTTGCAACAAAAATAACCGTTTATCGAACCGTGTTGACTCGTGAGACTCTCATTAATAATCGCATGCCCGAAATAGCGTCTCTAGTACCACCGGATCGAAACAGCTTGTTTCCTGTGCCTACAGTTTGGTACAAACAACGATTAACCGCTATTACAACAATAACATTAAATACAATTATATGAGAAAAGGAGGCAACATGTTTACAGACTAGACCGCCCCCGCCCTTAGTAGGTGTGACTTCACGAATATTTCTTCTTTTTTTTCAATAATAAAAACCTCGAAAAAATTAAATTTCTTAGACTAATTAAGAGGCAGGCTATGCAATGGACAAAATACATACCTCTCGGTACTTGTCAATACCGTTTAAAATTTTTTTCGCAACCAATTTTTTTAAATGAGTTATGGTCGCCTGCGAACTGCAGCGAATAAAACGGCGTTGCAAATTTTTAAAATTATTGCTCATACACTCGAGGCTCACGTTCACCTGCTCGTCGAGGCGATGGAAATCGGACTCTGCATGTGCTTCCAACATTTTTTCATCGTCCTCATGATTTTGCGGCATATCCTTGGGGCAGGGTATATTACGACTCTTGTAAAAATCTCGTTCTCGCCTCATTTCATCTAAATTAAAAGAAAACGAATTTGTATGCATTTTGGAGTTAAGTTTATTGAGAACTAACCTTCTTGAAGATTGGGTACTAGCTTATAAACGATATCCTGCATGGTTCGATCAAAGCTGATGTACTGTAGTGGATGTGACTGATGGATGACATTGTCACAGGTGGGGCAGGTTTTCTTTTCTTCCAAATGTTTAACCAAACAACTTTTACAAACTACGGCCGAACAGAATATTTATGAAATTCATATTCAAGAAAACATTTGATAACTTACATGTATGTAGACACTCAGTTACAGTTGTAGCGTCAATAA
Organism: Anastrepha fraterculus; assembly: GCA_037575425.1. Classification (NCBI taxonomy): domain Eukaryota; kingdom Metazoa; phylum Arthropoda; class Insecta; order Diptera; family Tephritidae; genus Anastrepha; species Anastrepha fraterculus. The sequence goes on along the minus strand of JAYXIM010055516.1, from coordinate 191,984 downwards.
AGTAACCCCCGCAAATCTTGCACGTTATGTGCGGGTTTATAGTCTTAAGCTTAACACGACGCTCCATGACTTTTTTTACTCTTGTCTGCAGTATGAAGATCGCAGGTGCACTGCAGAAGCTTAGTAAACATTGCACTTGTGCCGCGAACTCCTCAATTATACGACAAAATTACTCACGCAAGAGTTTGGAACCCCCTTATTTTGCCACTATTTTTGTGTTTTGATATCAAGCGCTGCTGCAATTGATCGCTCTAAAGCCCATATAATTTCATCCACCTTAGATGATTATGCTAGATTTCTGTTTAACAATTGCATTTTTTATTCACATACCACTTAGTTCTCAATAAATTTTATTAGAGAAATCTAACTATAAACGAATACCTTTATAAAAATAAACATTGGTTACGTTACTGTAAAAATAAATAAATTAAATAATTACGCGAAAACCGAAAAATTGACACGAACACGGGGTTTACAATTATTTTTATTGAAGTATTGAATGCATGAGAAAGCGGTGCTAGGTTGGCTGCACTGTAAAGCTCTGTTCACGTTCCTTTCCAATAGGAACTAGCAAGTATTTGGAATTTGACAGGTTTAGATTTCAAAGAGAAAAATATCAAAATTGTGTGAACATAATTATGCTTGTGTATAAGTGCACGCAGATATAAAATCCAGAAGTACTCCAAAATTGGCAGTTTTCATAATGCGCATTAAACAAAAAATTGAAAGCTGCGAGTTACACCTTCTTCCAAAGAGAATTGCACTCTTTTCCTATGATAACTTTTTTGAAGCCTTTTCACTATACATTTGTTCATATTAATTTTTTTATTCTAATTAATCTGATAAACTGTAACTTGAGGACAAAAAGGTAAACATCTTTGAGTAATTTGTATGACATCGCGACTTTAAGCACCACAAGTCAAACGTTTTTATATCACAGAGCGTTTTTAATTTCCCTATTTTAAATGATTTTTACCACTTAAGTTTATGTCGGAAGATGTTTTATGTTATATTAACTAATTATAGAAAACTGAATTATACATATTAAATATATTTTATCATTTTAAAGCACTTCATTGGATTTTTTTCATACAATTTCTTAACCCTCAATAGAACACAAACCAAAGCATTTGTTGTACGAATTTCGTCATGGCATTTTTATACATCTCTTTTGTAAGAAAAGCAATCCCTCCCCGTTTTTTCTAATAAAACTCGACTAAGAAATTTCACAATCCAACAAATCTCTTGTTTTCTTTTCTTGTTAGTTTTTAAGTTTTATTATAGGTATACGTTTTCTTTTGCTTCAAATTTAGATGAAATTTAACGAATCTGGCAGGACTCCAACTAATCAGCTGCAGTTATCAACATTCATAGTTCGTTTATGATCAACATTCGTATGAATTTACACGAAGTATTAAGTTGTTTATAAACGTGTGGCAAGTAGTGGTCAAAGTTAAAATTAATAATACTTTCAAGAGGTGAAATTTCGTTTGAGTAAAACACATTACGGAAGTACATAAGATACCAATCGTTTTCTGACTTTGTAAAGTTGATGTAGTTTATTTTATGGATTACTGTCTAGTGACCACGCACATGCACTTTGTTACGTCTTGTATAAAATTAAGTTGGGCGAATATTCAGTATAAAGGAAAACCCTAATATTTCCACCAAGTTTCGTTAAAAAAAATCATTGTACCTTTCTCATGCGACAATTCATTAAACTCATCCCAATAAGAACTTACAGAATTGCTTTTACAATTACGTTTTATGGGGTTTAAATTAAGTTTCATTTTAATTAATTTGTGAAATAATGTAATGAGTGGATAATTATTTATATGGCTACTAAATAGAGTTGATACATAACCTCGAAATTAATAATATTTCATTTAAACTATATTTCAGTTTATGACAAAATTCCTACAGACTACATAGAAAGAATCTTCACTATATTAGACTGCATTTTGTCTTAGAAAGGCAATGGATCTGAATATCAAAAATTATAATACATATGTATATGAGTATTGATAAACTTCATCAAATATGAATCCACAAGTATTGAATTCCAAGATTTTCGGAGTCGAGTTTGGTATAATGCGACATGGGCAATTTCAGGCAAAGTATAATGACTTATTTAATGAAACTTGGTGTATATGTTGGGGAGTGATTTAGGAACAACCTTTATAACTCCCAATATTCCGAAAATAATAGTTTGGTAATTATTTGGCTCGGGTTTAGTATAATGCGACATGGGGAATTTTAGACAAGGTATAGCGGCTTATTTAATGACCACTAAGGGGATCCCAACATCAGCTTGGTTCAGGAACAATCTTTATAACTCCCAATATTCCAGAAATAATAGTTTTGCGATTATTTACCTTCACTATAGCTTGGCACATTATAATATATATTCGTTTTAACTTTAAAAAATATACAGTCACACGCATGTTTTTGTACTTGTATTCGAAATATTTCTATGTAAATTAATGCAAATGAATTTATCAATATCATCACTTTCCAAGTTTAAACGAGAATAACAATTCATTGGAATTGACAACAGTATTGTGTTGCCGGATGTCTGCAAATGAAAATACAAATATGAACAAAAATGAAGTTGTTGTTGTATCAGCATAAACATTTTCCACACATGTACGGTAAGGCAGCTGGAGACACAGTCCTTGGCCGGATATAAATCCCGGTAACGTAGACCCGACTGCCCGATTGTGGGAACGACAAAAATGAAGTATTTCAGTTCAGTGTTGATGATGCGGACGCATATGGCGTTTCATTTTTTAGTTTCATGGTTTTAACATAGAAGGGAGCTCTACGCAAAAATACTATGGATTGCATAGCCGGGATTGGACTGGTGAGGATTATTTTTTTCAAGCGCGGTCGAAGGCCGCCCACGCGCAAAGAGTTCTATCCAAAAAAAAGTACAACGATCCCTTTGTAAAGCTTATCGAAGCAATACAATACACGTGCTTCTGGTTTTTAATTACTTTACTACCTTTTGTATAATTTTTTCAAGTTTCGATGAGTTATATACATGTATAACATAAGCCAGACAATCGCGCTGTTTTCATTACAAATTTCCTCTTGGACGCTATTTTTCATAAACATAAAAAACAAAAAATACTGCAGATTTACAGACATCCTTCCAGTGACCGTCTCTGCATACGAACTTCGTTCTTATTTGAGGTATCTGGCAACACCAACTTTTCTCGAAATTACATAAATTTAACAGTAAATTACTTAAAATCTACAAGCTTCCAGACGGTTTTCAGTTTTAAGATGGGGATACACATCTCTATCCCCCCTTTACATCCTCCTTTGCAAAGCGTGTTGCATTATACCAAATATTTCACGAATTTTGTTGGCTTTGCATTGCTATCATGAAAGTTTTGCTTATAATGTCTAAGTAGGTTGAACTTTAACAATAATTATACACAAATGTAGCCAACATCAGCCTTTTTAATTATAGCATTTTTTATAAATTACCATTAAGAATTAATAGGAATATTTAAATCAAAAATGCTTATTTTTGCATAAGATTAAAAAAACCCCATATTACACACGCATGTTTTACTTAAAGACAAACACCGAAAAGAAACAATAAAAATTCTTTATTAATTTATCATTTGATTTAAAGTTTTTTTTAATCTTTGTACTTTACTTATAATACTTTATATTTAAATTGGATTTATTGATTTTTCCAATTTCAGAATTTATATATACATATGTATGTATATATGAAATATTTTCATAAAAAATCAGGCGAAGCTTTATTGAATCCCATTTTTTGCTTTATAGATAAAAAATGATTTTCCAAATTTTACTGTCGTGAGCTAATAAAGCTTCTATAGTAATATATATAAAATCTTTGAACGAAAAATTTAAAATGCAAAATTTTGATTTTCAATAAATATATGTATTATGAATATAAATATATAATTTGTTTTATAGGCGCAAACATTTTGCCATTAATAAAGTCGATAAAGTAGGTATTTTCAATTAATATATATTTTTTAAGATAATATATATATGTACTTTAAAGGACAAGAAAAACCATGAATCACCATTGCTGGAATTTTAAGGCAATGATTCGAGCTTTTAAATGTACCAGTCATGTGAAAAAACAACATTTTAAAACAATCTCTTTTAAACAATAAGTTCAATGCCGCAAAAAATTGCCATTAATCTATATGTATAATAACTTTGTAATGCACATACCGGTGCACTACCAGTAATAAGTAACTTTCATTCTTTACAGGGTCAGTGGTTTACCCAGCAAATAACAGCATTTAAAAAAGTAGAAATACTTGTATTTGCCAACATATCTAACAAGTGTTGATGATTCGTATTTAATATTTCCCATACCTACGAACGATCTCTTGCTTTTTTCTGATTTGTGTGCTATTTGTTGGTACTCGTTCCCGCGTCATCAATTCGTGATTTTCAGTTGTGCTTTTAATTTCTCGGTGTTCGGACGCGGTGGCTAATTCAATAAAACAGTGTATCAATATGCTTGGTCGAGTGTTGGTCTATGGCGGTAAAGGCGCTTTAGGCGCTGCCTGCGTTTCACACTTTAAATCAAATAACTATGTGAGTGTCAATTATCAAACTTGTATTATTTTGGGGTATGAGAAATCAAAATATTTGTTTGTAGTGGGTAGGAAGTATTGATCTCAGTACAAATGAAGAAGCGGACGCTAGTATCGTATTACCTCGAGATCTGGGCTGGGAGGAGCAGGAAGCTGAAGTGCTAACAAGAGTCAGTGAAGCATTAGGTGGAGAAAAATTGGATGCTGTAATTTGTGTAGCCGGTGGCTGGGCTGGCGGTAATGCTACTAAGGGTAAGACGCCTGAATAAATACATATTTTACATACATAAATATATATGTATATGTTATACAAACATTTAAATATGCATATATAGGCATACAATATTGGTTGACACTACAACTAGTTTATATAGTGATATACAAACGTGCATTTTCTTCTTTCATTTAGATTTGGCGAAAAACGCAGACTTAATGTGGCGACAAAGTGTGTGGACATCTGCTATATCGGCAAGTGTTGCATCCAAGTACCTGAAGGAAGGAGGTTTATTAACACTGACAGGCGCTCAACCCGCTTTGGAAGGCACACCTGGCATGATTGGCTATGGTATGGCCAAGGCAGCTGTACATCAGCTAACCCGTTCACTAGCTGGCAAAAACTCTGGGCTTCCCGCTAATTCCATTGTTGTTACCATACTGCCTGTCACTTTGGATACACCAATGAATCGCAAATGGATGCCAAAAGCAGATTTCAGCACATGGACTCCTCTAACTGAAGTTGCTGGGTAAAAGTATGTAAATAAGGTTAATATGTTATAATGATGTGTTCTTTATATTATTACAGCCTATTCTACAAATGGACTAAAGGCCAGGAACGTCCTAACTCTGGAGCTTTGCTGCAGTTGATAACCAAGGAGGGGGTTACTCAATTGGTGGAAGCTAACTAAAACTGAAAATTTTTTGCGGTTATCCGTCAACATCCGACTCAAGAACGTTAGGGTTATATATACATATGCATATTTATTACAAACAATGTTCTCAATTAGAAGATAATTACAAATACCAACATTCTGAATATTCCACATTACCAAGTACTCAATATCTCATACGGATTACTCAAAACATGAAGATAATATTTATTAAGAAAGAAGATATTAGTAATCAATTATAATCGCTTTCTGCAATCGAGAAACACACCATATGTATGTACATAAGCTCCTTAAGCTATGATATGATGCCATACATATGAGAGATGGAGATATTAAAAGTTCAGTAGCATTTGATAACCTTTCGTTGTGCTATCGCTGTATTGTTTAGCACTGTCAACTTGAATTTGTACATTGGGTTTAATCCACGCAACCCTATGAATATAGTGAGAAAAGAAAACGGAAGTTTTACGCTGCTGGCGCAGGCGCAGGTTACATCACATCATTATTACTAGAAGAGCAAACATTAGTACCTAGCTAATTTTTACTGGAAAAAGCGTGAACAGGGCTATTGTTCATAAGACCGCCAGAGGTATAGACAATAATGATAGTAATTGTACAGTATAAAAAATTGCGCCCTGAGGCTTGCTGTGACGTCAGAAACGAAACAGTACGAATAGATGTGCCAAATTACATACAAATAAAACAATGGTAAAGGAGAGAGTTGATATTAATTTAGCTATTAAAAAGGTAGATGGCAGCACATATACGTGCAATGTAGAAGATAGATAATGTGTCTTATTGGGTACACATTTCCCGGAAGCTGTAACTCATACCGGAGCCTTGTACTGTTAGTATTACGGCATCAAAAGAAGTTTGGGCAACTCATAACCCTCCCTAAGGACAGACTGAGTGTGCTCACGGGTCACTGCAGATATGGTCCTCTGACTCGTGCCGCTTCTACGACCTTCCGCAATCCCCAACACTCCTTCTCGAATGTGAGGCTATGCGAGAAGTTCAACACAGCTCTGTCTTAGGTTTATTAAGGGAGCTCGGCTTCGATGAGATACTGTGACGAGTAAAAGCAAATAAATAAATAATTGGTGCGTCCACTTCTGTTAAATGTTTGGTAGAGCTCCTCCTCCTATTTGTGGCGTGCGTCTTGCTGTTGTCGAGTAGAGAGCATCGTGGGGTGGAAATGCATACTTCATTTTCATTCATTCATTTGTATCCGTTTTTTACGGTGTTAAAGAATGGTGCTTATTTGCCGAATAATGATTTTAGTTTATCATTGCATTCTGGTCTTGTTAATCAACGTCGAAAATTGTGAAAAATAATCGCACGAAAATATTGACGGTTTAATTCCATTTCTTTCGATCACACTATTGCGTTTGAAATCCATTACTGATTTTCATTTTTCGCATTTATTCTCGGAATAATGCTTCCGCGCGCTTGCAAACAATACTCTCGACTATCATTTAGCCAACTAACAGATATCTGATGTCCGTGCATTTGCTGCGCGAGTGGTCGGAAGTTGGTTACATTACGAGTGCCGGACCCTGTAAAGCAAGATGTATTGCCTTTAATTGGGCATTCCAGTGATCGAACTCAGAGGAATTATTATAAGGGATTTATTTGAATTTACCGTAACGAGCTCGAGAGCTTCTGGCGAATTCTGTTGTAGCAGCTTACTAAATCCAGTCTTCGTCTAACTCATCGAACAGAAGGTACAGAAAACGTACTCTGTCTCGCTATCAAAAGAAAACTATCGAATTAGGGGCTTAACCCCAAAGGTCCTTCCCTACCTCCATAGTACTGCAAATGCACTTATGTTATTGCTAAATTCACCCAAATTAGGAACTAAAGATTGAAATCAGTAGGTGGGACTCGTATGGCAGCAACTTATTTATGTATGAGTCAATGATTTGGCTTCCTAATTCTATTTACCTTAACATACGAATTTAACTTACACCTGCTATGTCTTAAGAAAAGTAGCTATAGTGAACTGTACTAAAAACATAGTGACTTAAGTTTTTATTTCCAAATTACACTTTGATTTCATCTGGCAACGCTAACATATGTAAAGCAAACACGAGCACAAAGCGAATTGAATATTTAAGGTGGTACTTTCCGAAACCGGTGGTGCTTTACTTATCACGACTTTGACAACTGTGATGACTTGCGCATTTCTAGCCTACTCTTTCTTCCTCTTCCCAAACAAATAATTTCGTTTCTCTTTTGTGTGTTCGTTCTCGGAGCATGGCATCGAAACGAATTCGAAAGACGCAATCTTATATTCCATCATCTTGTTCTTGAGGTGACTTCACAATATCAGAATGTCAAAGTATTCTGCTTTTTTGTTTTTATCTTATTTGTTTATTTACATTCTGATTGAAATTTAGACAATTCAACTACCAAATTGTAAATGAAATTATAGGGTGTTTTTGTTTAGCTGGTATCGAGAGTCAAATTTCTGTTGAGTATGGTTTAACAAGTCATCATAAATCGTTTAACATCAGAACAACGATTTCGAATTGTGGAAATTTAGTTTGAAAGAAATAAATCTGCTCGCGAAGTTCATAGTGCACTGGTGGCGTCATCGATACTTATTTCTTTTAAAATGAGGAAAAAGCTGCCGTATCGGTAAATGGCGAGCGCTATTTAGTTTCCAAATTAATCAGTTAAACATCGACGACATTTTGTTCCATTAAAGTACGCTTAATAATTCACACCATGCGGCCAGATTTATTGGAAAAATAGTCAATAATTGTACTGATCGAATGAATCATGTTAAACGTAGCCGCGGCAGACATATGCAGGATGTCATATAAAAAAAAATTTTACAAAAATATATATGTCTTGTATTCTCATGCTCTTAAAAAGATACCCGACACATGCAAATATTGTTGCTCTAGCGAACTCACCTTCTATGAATTCGCCTTGAAGCGAATTTTATGTAGACGAGCATATAAAAAACAACAGCAAAGACACAACAGCATTTGTTTCGGAAAAAGGATAGAGTTTGTTCCAGGTTGACAATTTCTTTGTTATTTTTGATAAAAACCTGCTAGGAGGTGTAGTTGCAACATACAAAGGACTTTCACAGGACATTCACTTTTAAGTTAGCAGTGTTTTTAGAAAACTCCACGAGTGAAGAGTTATAAGTTTCATCTCCTACAATGAATAAACGCAATAATGTATGTTTAGTGATATTAAAACAAATAAGCACAATCATGTGTACCTATATTTTATTATTGGCGCTATATTTTGCTTTTATATTTGTAGATTCGTTTGCCTCCTGAGGTGAATCGCCTGTTGTACGTACGAAATTTGCCCTATAAAATTACATCGGACGAAATGTATGATATTTTTGGAAAATTTGGAGCGATAAGGCAAATTCGCGTGTAAGTATAAATCGTTTCAAACCTAAAAATGAAATTTCGTTTATCTTAATAAATATTAATTGCAGTGGTAATACACCGGAGACTCGTGGAACAGCCTTTGTTGTCTACGAAGATATATTCGATGCTAAGAATGCATGTGATCACCTGTCTGGTTTCAACGTTTGTAATCGCTATCTCGTTGTGTTGTACTACCAATCGAATAAAGCTTTTAAACGCCTGGATGTGGATAAAAAACAAGAGGAGCTAAATAATATAAAATCCAAATATAATTTAAAGACGCCTGAGGCACCTTAAGAACTCACTTGCTTTGGAAAGGAGCTGAGAGAGAACTTGGCACTATGGAGCCAGACTATCATCGTAAACAATTTTAGTTTTTACACGTTCTACTGTATTTCTCTTGATTTTTCCAAAATATGAAAGCGTCGAACTCAAATATTTTTGTTTTAGAGTTACCAACTAAAAATATTTTAATTTCTTAATCAGAATTAGCTCAGCTAATGCTGTACTGCACAATTCTTAATCATGCATACAATGATTCTACATAGTTCGTGCAATTCATAACGCATTGTCATTATCATCACATCATTCAAATAACAAGCAAATAAATGTAAAATCCAAACATATGGACTTCTCATTTGTAATGCCAGTGGATGCGGACCGTAAACTTTTGTATTCCAAGTTTGACTTTTGCTATCAAATTTGTAGGGAAGAAACTGGCATAGTTCTTGTAACTTCAATGAAATAATAATATGTATATTCGGTTATCTAAAAAATTGGCTTATAAATTTCAACAAAATGAAAACGTTGGTGTTTTGTGGAGAACACAGAATTGTTATAAACAGCAAAAAAGATCTATCGAACCATATTATTATTTTTTTTTCTATCGAAACATTGCGCATTCTTTACGTATTCTCTTTTTTTTTTTTTTTGCACGAAATAAATCGAAATGGTTCTAGTAATATAGGCCTGACGTTCTATGATTAATAATCCTAACTTCACTCATTTAGATTTAAAGAAGTTTTTTGGAATTTTCTTGGTTTTTTGGATTAAATTTCTGAAATTATAACATTAAGAAATGTTTATACCATTCTTGAAAAAAGACTTATGTCATGAAATTTTCTTAGTGTGGCAACCACGTCTTAATATTCCTCGGAAAAAATCTGTTGACACATAAATCACTTTGGGACAGATCGAATATTGCTCAAGAATTGTAAATAAATGCAAATAACTGGAAAATCATAACAAATCAAGATGAATAAACCAGCGCCTTATAGTATTAGTTCGATTTGTCGAATTTGCTTGGAGCTCCTGCAGACTGAAAATATCTACGATTTGTTTGCTGTTCCTGGACTAGCCAAAAAGTTAAGTGTCTGCACTTCACTTTCGGTGGAACTCCACGACGGATTTCCTCATAATATTTGTGGCATTTGTTTTACACGTCTAAATGATATGCAAGATTTTCAAAAGATGTGTGTTGAGTCCGTTGGAAAGTTTCAGGAGATGGTGGCCCAAAATTTAATAACAGACCAATCGAGCGCATTGGCGGTACTGGAAACTGGTGGTGTGGACGCAGCACAAAATGAAGTTGTAGATTATGATGAGCCTATTGATTTCGATCCACTTTTAAATCATAAACTTGAGTTGATTGAGAATGCAGAGGACGTTTTCAAAATGCTAGAAAATGTAGATAAAGAAAGTGGAGATAATGTGATAGGCGTGAAACAGACCGGCGGTGTCAATAGTAATGAGAAGATATCTGAACAAATTCGGATATTTAGTGGTGATTCTGACTGTCAAAATAGCAATACATCCGATTTTGAACCCTTTGGCAACGAGGAAGAAGAAATCAGAAGTAGTGAAAGTGATGATGAAAAACCATTAGCTGCCCGTTTACGGAAGTCTCGACGATCAAAGAGGGCTTTGCGAAAGGAAGATATAATCGACGATGGACTTGATGCAGATGAATATGATAATAGTAAAAAGCAAAAGGCGAAACAGAAACATCGTGCTCGTTTAAGTGGTGAAGATATTTCAGCCAATAGCATAGAGTGCCACATTTGTCAAAAGAAGTTTAGAAAAGCGGAACGCTATGAAGAGCACATGCGACACCACAACGACAAGTTGCCCCACCAATGTTCAATGGAATCATGTCTGAAAGGATTTACCACTGCTAACGGACTTCGATTACACATGGAACATTGTCACGCTGAGACATGTGAGAGCTATCCATGTCCTGAAGAAGGTTGTGGCCGCATATTCCCACGAACTCGCCTACTCAATTGGCATTTACGTAAGGTTCATAAAATTGCTAAAGAGCTCCGAGAGCCAAAGTGCTACACGTGTAGCCAATGCGAAAAAGTGTTCCGCTGCCCCATGGCGCTTAAAAAACATATGTACAAGCACGATGGAAAGGAGCTACCTTTTCCTTGCAATATTTGCGGCAAACGTTTTGTAATAAACAGTGCACTTAAAGATCATCTTATGAGGCATGCGGGAATTAAAAACTACGTTTGTCCGTATTGCGGTGTTGGTAAAACAACTCGACAGGAGTGGAACACGCATATAAATACACACACTCAGGAAAAAAAATTTAATTGCTCACAATGCACTTATGCGTCGCATAACAAACAAAATTTACGCATGCATGTGAAGATTGTGCATGAAAAGATTAAGGATTACGCATGCCAGTACTGTGGTAAAACATTTGGTAAATCGAATGCTTGCAAAATGCATGAAATGACTCATACTGGTGAGAAGCGATGTGAGTGCAAGGTTTGCGGGAAGCGATTCCTTTATGCCAAAGCCTTGACAAAGCACCTTAAAACTCATGAAAAACGTGTTCTACGGGCCATTGAGGTGTACCGCAAGCGCCAGATCGAAAATGGTTTTATGTCGGCCGATGCACCGGATGTACCAATACCCGCACTGCCATCTACGGAATTGCATACACAGGAGGCGCATCAAAAGGTGGCTGAAGAGATACTTAAGGTTTGTGCAGAATCAACTGCCTCAATACCGAAAAATCCTCGACGTGTTGAACGCGTTGATATTTCCGAACTAGCAGGTACAGCAGTGAATCCTATACCATCTGTAGCAGTACCGTCGTGGTCCCCACAAATTAATTTTATGATGAAAGAAGGACCTTATATCTGTGGAGATTGCGGTCAGGGTTTTAATGGTCAAGGAAACCTTAAACGGCATCATCGAATTGTACATGAAGGCGTTAAGGACTTCGCTTGTCGTTTTTGTCACAAACGATTTGCTAAAGCACAGACGCTCAAACATCATGAGATGACTCATACCGGCGAAAAACCGCATGAGTGCAATAGTTGTGGAAAACGTTTTATTCAATACGTGGCACTGAAACGTCACATGAAGATACATATGAATAAACCGCCACCAATAATACCACCAAGTGTGTACGAGGCACGCGAAGAGTTAGAGATGCAAGAGCGTGAAAAGTTGGAAACGAAACGTAAGAAACAGGAAGCACGTGCGGCTATAGCAGAATTAGCTCGGGAGCAGCTGCATGAAATGGAACAACAAGTGCCTGAGGAAAAGGAACAGTTATCTGACTCATGTTTAAAACTAGCGATAAAAGAAAACCAGGAATTCATAAAAATCGATCCTATGTCGGAATTAAGTTCGAATCCAGAACTAAATGTGGGTTTAGGTGAGTTTCCGCACATAAATACCAGCACCATGGGCACATGAACAGCATACAAGTTGGTTTGGCAATAAAAAAAACCGTGGTTTTATAGCAGCTGAGTGCATATAGTAGTTACCGAAGTTGTTACTTTTCCATATGGAAATTAAAAGCATCAGATCTTTTAATTTTACGTAGGTTTTGTGTTTTTAGTTTTTACCTTAAATACGAATGTATGTTTACAAAAACATTTAATTTTCACAGCCTACTGTATATATATATGTAAGAACACATCGAATGCATACGACTCGTACGCGTGTTAACAATAAAAAATAGCAGATATAGAAATATATATAGAGTAGATCATATGTATATATAGATCATATATATATGTTGATATACCGCTGCTTTACTTAAATATAAGTATGTACATTAAGAATCTTATATGAGTTTTTAAAAATATAAGCAAGTGAATAAAGCCTAGCTTACACATGAAACCTTTTTATGTTTCTTAATTACAATTTTGTTAAAATAATTTCAGCCCATAGAAAGTTCACTAAACAAAGCAGTGCACCGTTGGAGCTGTTAAATGTCCGTAGTCGCAGTCGGTGGGCCTGTTCGAGTTGCAACCATAACCGTTGTGTTGCACGATTTTAAAGTATCACCGTCGAATTCAAAATCTGGAAACTTTTGCAAAAGTATAACATGAGGCGTTTTCTATTCGCCACACTCTGCTCGATTAACTTGACGAAACATTGGCATGTGAAAGCAACAACAAAGTTATCGAGTAAGATTCACTGCTAGCGAGTAGTGCTATAACTCATTAGACTGGTGTAACTCACAGTCGTACAAACACATGTAATTTAAGGCAGCTCTTTTCCCACGTTGCCAATATGTTTTCATTCATACCTGTTGCTTCATCTATTCGCCATTTGCTAACTCTTGGCGAAAAGAAGAGGCCTAGCGCCAATTATGTACATATATATGTACGTATGTAAACCAAATATACTTTACGTAATACGATGGGGAGAGCAAACCATGCAAACAATTTTTCCAGATAAGAAATAATTAATTCAGTACATTTGCTAGCCCTCGGTGGAACCTGTTATCCCTAGAGGGCGCGTCCCCAGGTGATGGATAGGGGAACACCACCCAGGTATGGGTGGTAAGAGAATATCTTCCGCGAACCACACAGGCCCAAGACGCATGCTTCAGTCCCATGGCAGTCGGTTCTACGTTACCGGAATGACTCGGATTTTTCCCGACCAAGGGCTGCCGCCCCAGTAAACTAGCCCTGTCTAGTGAACCGTTTATCAATATCAAGACGCAAGCCTTGTTAAAAGAACTCTCAACCCAAGCTGTGATGCGACAGAAAATGAATAAACAAAAACCAAAAAAATCGGAAATCGTAAACAAACGGACTGGCGTAAGACGGATGGACAGTCAGACCACCACATGGACAAGCGGACGGACCAAATGACAAAACGAATTGATTCGATTCAATAGAGGTGGTCCGTGACTTGCCTTCATGAAAACCGCTGTTGGCAAGATCCAAAACGGCCAGCGAGATTCCATGACGGCCGGGGGCTCGCATCTGGATACCGAACATGGATGTTCTGACGGAAACGGAAGCTCCGCAAACGAACAACGTGTCCTTCCTTCTCCAAATCTCCCAATCATCGAGCCACTGGTAAAGGTTGACAATAAACTTCGGTTTGGCGTGACGAAAACCCCTCTGAAGATATTTCGCTCTGCAAATCCGAATGATAAGCAAGACAGGTTGACGACACCAAAAAGTTGTTCACGGCTATGCAACTGAACGACGCCGGTTCTACCAAAAATGATGGCGCTAACAAGCAGCATACAGGCAAGCAGCTTGGCGACGCCAATATTCCTAAAAACTACCAATAAGTATGGGTCTCAAGGTTGTCCATATCTATCTCCAGCACTCTAGGACTGGTACAGTAACTTAAAGTGTGGTGAACTGAGGTAAGCGGTATCTCTCCTAAAAACTACAACTTGTACTATAAGCGGACCCAGGGTAATCCCAGATCATGTATTGTAGCAAAGAAACATCTAAACATATTTTTAATCCCATCTTGTAGCTCATCGGATGTGACGGTCATTGAAGTGGAGGCTGCTGACAGCATCAGAATCAAAATTGCCTTCGTCTACATGGCACATGGTCGAATAGCAGGCTTGCAGGCTTGTGCTTGACAATAAAAACAATATTTTTCTACTAGGATGTGACGCGAATGAGACACATACCTCATAGGGGAGTACTGAAGCGAATGATCGAGGTGAGTCCTTACATTAATTTATCATTAATACTAAGTAACAGGGAGAATCCGCCTGAGCAGCTACGATCTACAGCATCCTGCGGATGTAATAGTCACAATAGAGTTTGCCAATGCAATAAAATCATTTTCACCTTTTAAATCCCCAGGCCGGGACCTTTCCTAAGATGTTACAGGAGACTCTTGATAGCATTCTATCATGGCTAGTGGACATTTTCAAAGCGTGTCTAAACCTAGGCTATATTACAAAGAGCTGGAAACTTGTTAGAATCGTTTTCATATCAAAAGTAGGTAGAAGGGGACATGAATCAGCGAAGGACTTAAGACCATTAGTCTTTCGTTCTTCCTTCTAAAAGCATTTGAGACGCTATTAGATATACACATTAGCAGTTCGCTGGAGAGCTCTAGTATGTCAACTGCACATAACACACACTGCCACGGTGGTAAACAACCAGACAAAAAGGAAACGATTTTCCATTTTCTCTGTTAATGTCCTGCCTTATGGAAGGAGAGAATGTCAACCCTGGGCAAACCATTATTCAAGGGTCTCGAACAACTTGCTGGCTTAGACGTCTTAAACCATACAGACTAGATATAGTCATGCTGTAAGTAAAATTAAACAAGTTGGTAAAGAGGATGTAAAAGAAAATTGTGCAGAAGCGCTAGTTGGATTTTGGATGAATCACTACCTCAATCAGCCAACCAACGTTCTGTATAATGTGACTACTGTATAAGGCTGACGCGGCATGCCGTTTTTCAGAGCATTGCCAAGAAAAAATTTACCTTTATTTTGGACAAATGTAACAGGAGAAAAAGAAAAACTCCTATTATTGTGAGAGCTGCTCGTGTAAGAGCGTTTGCGTCAGTCAATATTAAAAAACCTCCTATTAATTGGCAATCAAGTAAGTAGGCATGGATGACACGTGATGACACAATGTCTAATGCAATTCGACCGAAAAATGGAGTAGTAAAGTTGAAAAATATTATTTCTGAACAGCACAGCATCTCACTTGCGTAATATACATACGTTTAAAGATATCAAAAGAATTTTTATACCTAGTAATATGACTTCATTTTGCCTACCTTAAGCTCAAGGAGTGATTTGAAATTTATTATCGAAACCTTCAATTTAAGCGTATCTTGATAATCTTAGAGATTGGCTCGACTGAATGTCTTAGGGGCAATGCATGATTTGCCGCCAGCAAGCTAGCTGGCTTTGTTATCAACAACCTTAGATTTCGGGTTGAATTTTATTACTGATGAAAACATGGAAACTATCGACGATAATAGTGCTGACACTGAAACTATCACCGAAGAATCTAATGCAATTTTCTCAAACGAAACAACTTTGTATGCAGCTTTAAACTTATAGCGATTTTGCAGCGATTATTTTACTGCTTTCCAATTGTTAAAAAAGATGGAAACTCAAAACCATTATAATACTCGTATATCTAGTTCTATGTAGTTTATTGATGGAAATGTACTATCTATTTTTATTTTCGTTATTATGATACTTTATATGCGTTCAGGCACATACAATAAATGAAATATTCGCTTTTTGAAAAAATACATACACATTTTTGTTTAAATTATATAATATTAGTCAAGAATAATATTAGTATCGTTTATTCAAATACTATTCAGTTAGTATTTAATTAATTCAAAAAATTAAAAAGTTCTAAAATAAGTTACCCTTGAGCGGTCAAAAGTGGATTGATGGTAAGGGTCCGGTGAGGTTCTCATCATGCATGTTCTTACGTATGGCGCAGAAGCTTGGTCGATGACAATATTCGATGAGGAATAACGATTCGGTTAAACGATTAGCGGCAATCGCTATTAGAAATATCTGGGCCTTTGCATTCGGACTCACCGATTGGTTTTAGTATCATCCTTATTTGTCTCTGTGAGCAAATTTACATACATACATACTTATAAAGCACGTAGTCCGAAAAAATTCCAAATATGAAAAGTGGAGGAAGTGACAGAAGAAGGGAAAGTAACAAGAAATGCCATTACCAAAGATTATATGACCAATTTAGATGTAATCTTGAAAAATTACACACAAAAGGCGGTACATTTACTTTATTAATACTACTTATTCCTAGTTGCTAATACCATTTACCAAAACGTTCTATTGCTTTCATCCAAACCATATAACTTTCTCTAATGCTTAAGTAAAACTCTGGACGTGGCTCAAAAGCACGATCAATTTGGCGAAACTTATGCAAATCGTGAAAACTGTTCCATAGTCCAATATTAAATCCAACCATATATGATGCACCCATTATACTGGATTCCGCAAAGACGGCGCGCTCAACGCATACTCCTGTAGCATCTGCAATAAGTTGGCAAACAAAATCGTTGCGCGATACTCCCCCATCGACTCTAAAAAAAAAAAAAATTAAAAAAAGTGCTATAGTCATATAAAAGGGCTGAGTTTATTATTATTATTTATTTATTAAAAGGTTGATAGTACGTAGAACAGCATTGCTCCAAGGTCATTAGCTTCTTAGTTTTTTAATATGTCTTTTGTATGGGACCGTGGGTCTTCCTTATGGGGGAACACCACTTTTTTTCAAAAAAATCGATTTTTTTTGCATTTTCTTAATATTCAAAAATATGTAAAAAAATTTTAACTTAAAATCTTGAAAATTGACGAAGTTATACCCAATACAATAAGTGCAGGTAGTGAGTGACAACGGGGAATGAAAACTTCAAACGCGTTTTTCTCGAAACGGCTTTTCTGAACACGGTGGCTTCGATTTCTCGAGGCCGATTTTAATTTTTTAATTTTTGTACATGTTTTGGCTACTGTTGTACATAGCCGTTTTTTAATATTCCAAAAATTTATATTTTTTCAAGCCTTTCGAAAACAAAAAAGGGTAAAAACACAAACTCATTTTTCAAACCTGCATCATTTTCTCAAAATAGAAAAAAAATGGCACGTACGACGATTGCCATTGATGTATAGATTAAGATTTTTTTTGGTTTTTTTGCTTTCAGTTGATTTTTCACCGCTGCATCGTGGCCACCAGGGTGCATCAGTTTTTTATGGCATCATTGCATTAATATTAATAACAATTGATATTTTGAATATTTTTTAATAAAAATTTGTGTCAGTATAGTTGAATATAGTATGTTAAATAAATTATAATTTGTCCGATCCTCAAATGATCATCCCTACTTATAAAAAAAATTCATTAAAATCACTTCATTTTCTCGCGTTCACAGTGGTGTTCCCCCTTATTTCGTTATATCAAGGTGAAATATTTGTTGTATATTTTTCGCAATTTTAAAATAGTTTTTGAAGCCTGAGAGAGTGCATTTATTGACTAAGTTTGCTTACTTCGAATTATTTCAATTTTCGATCTGTTTAACGCTTGTACGGCGGCCGCCCAAAACGGGTGTAGCGCCAAATATATATTCGTATATACTTACATATATAGAGCAAAATTTGTATTATTTGTCAATTGAATATTTTTCTAATTCCGATTTCACTAATTTGAAACTAATAGATGAAACTATGATGCAAGGAGAGTATAGAGTTTTGTTGAGTTTGAGGTAATGGTTTACGAATTACATGTGCACCTATACATATTATGTATGTTTAACATATTTGAAAGTGAGCACCACAACATTTGTTTTCTAAAAAAATATTAACTGAACTAAAATGCATATACATGTGTATATTTCTACCTGGTCCCTTTACCAATTTAGAGCAAATTTTCCTCAAAAATTGTTGAAAACCATGTTTTTGAATTTTTGAAATTGCTTTTATATGGAAGCAGAGAGTAACATGTTTATCAAGCTCAATGAAGATATCTAAATTTTACGCGAGCTATCCAGTGTACGAATATCTGTTATATAAAAGATAGGAGATAGGCGCAGTTGCCTTCAGACTTTATTCGTTTTTCAAAATGTCACCATATTTTGATAAAGGCGGTTTAGAGATGAGAACATGTATACTATATGTTCTAGGTATCTTACTCGGGTCCCATCATTATTTATATACTTATATAACGTAATAAAGTTATAAAATAATATAATAATTCACATATCAGTGTATTGATAGGTGTTTGAAATTCGTTTACGTATGTTCCAGACCATGTTGTTGTTGTAGCAGTTCTGGTTTAGGTTGCAGGGGTATCTTGAGTATCCTCACCTTAACAATTTTAATTTGTGTTTGCTTTCTCTTTTGACTGTTTCACATAATTGAGCGACTCGAAATGCTATGCTCTCCAATATGGCGCGTACTAAATGTGCACGTGTCGTGGATGGGGTGATTCCAATGAAACCCGAAGCTGCTTTCTGATCATTTATTGGCGGCTATAATTATATAAGTCAACTTATTGTAAATACATATAAATAAATGAATAGGCATAAAACATAATTATCTTCTAATACTCACTCCCAAACCACTAAAAGCTGGTATGAAATAAACGCCATTCGTATTTGGTACTGATTCCGCGATGGCTGACGAGTCCGTGGGATGGGCAAAGAGCCCACAGCGTTGAGCCCATTCCATCACCGTACCCATGTCGTATGATGCACCTTCAATACAGTAAATTGTTCGGGCACGTTCTTGAGTGTCTCTAAATTGCCAAGCTACCAGCGGATACATTCCCATTAAAGATGCATGGCAATCACTTCCAGTGACCAGGTTGAGGAAAGCGCCAGTTCCCAAGGTGATCTTCACATCGCCGCGCTCAAAGCATTGCGAGCCCCAAATCGCCGCGGTTTGATCACTTATGGAAGCACTTATAGATATATGACAGTTAGACCAATCGGGTCCTAAGGAACCAGAATGTATGCAACCGAAATCTTTGTATCCATTGTCCACAACTTTTGGAAGTAAAGAAGTCTACCAATGTAGGCATATATACATATATATTCATACGTTTAAAATTCATTAAGATGTTCATACGTAGAAAATTAATTCAGTTAAAATTGAAGATATGAACTTTTGTAATAACTTACGTCTATTCCAAATAGAAGCTTAGTAAGTGGCGACCAGCTAAGTGTAAATGGGTCGAAAAGACCAGTTGCAGTGGCAGAAGTTATGTCGCTGATATGATCAACATTTGACTTTGTACCATTTCCCGACCTACGTAAGCAATAAAAAATATATTTTGTAAAATTATATATGTGTGTCTAGCGTTCATTATACCCACGCGCACAAGGGTATTATAATTTTGTTCACAAAACTGTTGCATGCAACAGCATAATGCAATCGAGATGGATATACACATAAATATCAAAATGAATGAGGACTCCATTTAGCCAAGTCTGTCCGTCCATGCGCACAATAACTCGAGCAAAAAATATATGTATAAGTATTTCAATGAAACTTTGTATGCATATCCCACTTTGTCCAAGGTAGTTTGGTATTTAAATAATAATAATAACCAGGCCAACCTTCCATATAACGGTAATTAAAAAAACATGACAATACAAAAGATTGTTAACTAAAAAAAGTTTTTGAAATGGGCTGGGACCACATTTTTGGGTAAATAAGTTCCTTAATAACAACTCAACAAAACTCGCCCAAACTTAGTACACATATTTATCCCTACCTCACTTAGATCCGATAGTTCAGATCAGTTTCTATGTTAAGACTAAAATACCGTCCCTCTAATTTTACAAGGAATAACTATTATTGTCTATGAGTTTGTTTGATTCAAAAAATTAACAGCTGCCAAAGTTAAATTTTACTAAAATGTGCGCTGTTGTAAAATGTTCGGTCTGGACGGAACTTAGCAATTCTTAACTTGGCTTGGTATCAAAAAGATGTGTAATGCTTTATACCATTTTATACACAATTGTTAGACAATTTTTTTGGGACGTTCGAGGATTGCGAGAAATCTTCTTCTATGGCATAAAACTTAAAACAAAACTGAGTTCCTATTATATATTATACTCTAAGTTAAATTTTACGGAGCAGTTATATATTAGTTATATAATGACAAATAACGAAAATAAACACTGGCACTGCCAACTTAAGGTGGTGTCTTTCGAAAACTGCTACTTTATTTTTCGCGATTTTGACAACCTTTGACGTCAGAAAAAATAATCAAAAGAAAGAGAAATTTCTTGTTTGCAAATATTCATTGAGTGGCTTGATAATATTGTGATTTTAAGATTTGTAATTTTTAAATTGAACAAACTAATAAAAATGCAGTGCAGTGTGTTAAATTGTGAAAGTGTGAATTAAAAAAATACATACCGATAATGCAGTGGAAATAAAGTGTTTTTTTTTTGGGGTGACGCTCGTGAAGAGGAAACTCAAGCGAAAGTACTATTGAGAAAGCAGACATCACAAAATCGAGAGTACCACCAACGGAATGAAATCACAAGGCTCTGAAGATAGCAAGATACCAACTGAATTGAAAATTGATAAAAAGAGTCTGAGCCGGCAAATCTGATTATGGCCGAGTTTAACAAAGCGAGCCAGTTTCTTTTTCATGCTAACCGGCGCAAGTGAAGTTCTTCTCCACCTAATCTTTCCTCTGCTGTCACCAGCTGGTGCCGCGTCGAATACTTTCAGAGCCGGAGCGTTTATATCCATTCGGACGACATGACCCAGCAAACGTAGCCGCTGGATCTTTATTCGCTGCGCTATATCTATGTTGTCGTAAGGCTCATAGAGCTATAGTCTGCGATACTCACCGTTACCAACGTGCAAAGGTCCAAAAATCTTAGGCAGAATCTTTCTCTCAAACACTGCAAGGACGTCTCATCGGATGTTATTATCGTTCAAGCTTCTGCGTCTTACGTTAGGACCGGCATAAAGAGAGTGTTAGTTTTGTTCGTTGAGAAAGGACTTTACTACTCAATTGTCTACTTAATTAAAATTAGTACTTGTTGGCATTGGATTTCAAGGCTCACATTGTTTTCGGTGTTTATGCTTGTTCCTAAATAAACGAAGTCTTTTACAACCTCGAAATCATAACTGTCAACAGTGACGTGGGTGACGACAAGCGAATGTTTTTTGATTGATAATAAGAGGTACGTTTTGTCCTCGTTCACCACCAGACCCAGTCATTTTCCTTCTTTATCCAGTTGGAAAAGGCAAGATTAACACCGCGGTTGTTAAGGCCGATAATATCAATATCAATATAATCGGCATACGCCAACAAAGGTTAAAGAAGTTACACCCAGCATTAGGTTAAAGAAGTTACACGACAGCGAGTCATGCTGTCTTCGGCAATTAGTTGCCTTCACAGTGTGATGATGGGAATGGGGGTTATCGTGTCTCCATACACATATGTACATATTATGTTTTAATTTTAGGGTTATTTTTTGCAGCACGGCCGAAGACCGTCGACGCGGAAAGGAATTCTACGCAAAAATACTGTGGATAGCGTAGCTGGAGTTGGACGGATGAAGAATATTTTTTTGGAGCCGGACCGAAGGCCATCCACGTGGGCGCAACATTTGAGCAAAAATTCTACAAATTTACAAATACTCTTCTAGTTGGACGCCTTTGAAAAAATCCTACGTCTGGCAATACTAACCTTCCGCTAAATTGCACAATTTTAACAATAAATTACTTAAAACTATAAGCCTCTGGACGGTGTGGTTTTCAGTATGAGTCGATTGATTAAATATTAGAAACTTAAAAATATAGTTCCTTTCATCAGTGTCAACTTGAAAAATTGTGATACTAACCGTAATTTGTAGAGTATCCAAGAGTCTAATAGTTCCACACGTGCTTTTTTTTGTTTCAATGCTTCTTGCAGACGAGTGTTGCTTTGCAGCTCATGCAGTAGTCGTAGAGTGACCTGCATAAAACAACATTTGATTATTAAATTCATTCGATGGGGTTTTTTATTATGTTTTATGTTTAATTAAATGCAGAAAATCAATGGAATTTAAATTAATTGAGTCGATTTAAATGCATCCTTACATTTTCAAAAGCTTGAAAGAGTAGTGAAAGGCTTGACCAAGTTGTCCTGAAAAATGAATCTACGACTACCATAAATTCGTTCCCCCTACAGTCGGTTCTACGTTTCCGGAACGATCCGAACAAGGACTGTTACTCCAGCAGCATTCCCATGTATGAATTGGGAATGTTTAGGCTGTTAAACAACAACTGCCATACATTCTATTAAAAGCTGAGCTCCTCCTCCTATTGGTGGTGTGCGCCTTTATGTTGTTCCACAAATGGAGGGACCAACAGTTTTAATCAGATTTCGAATGGCAGACATTTTTTTTCATGTTAGAAATACACTCAGAGGCTTGCCATTGAAAAAACTTTTTCTATCATTTTGGAGTTTCATACACGGTGGTTCGAACATACGCACTTTCGCAGGAACTCATTCGGCTACGGCGACCGCTGATGTATCAATATTACTCATAAATACTTCGAAATTAGTGGCAGTCTGCTCTAAGAAACTTGTACAATTTCCATACCCGTACACTTGTGCACAAGATTTTGACAACATAACGGTTGTATATAACAGCATAAAGGAATCGTATTATATTTAGAAACATCGCTCAGAATGATTAGGGAAGTGCTAAGGATGCCTCATAGAGAGTGCTTGTGACGGCTTCTGTAGAAAAGTCATGCATATTCAGCATACATAATATAATATATATAATATAATATAATATATGGGACCTACAGTTGCAGCTTTTTTATGGCAGAAATAAACTCGGAGGTTTGCCATTGCCTGCCGAGGGGCGACCGCTATTAGAAAAATGTTTTTCTTAATTTTGGTGTTTCACCGAGATTCGAACCTACGTTCTCTCTGTGAATTCCGAATGGTAGTCACGCACCAAGCCATTCGGCAACGGCGGCCGCATACCTATATATGTATATTATCATTATCTTTAACCTTAAACCATTAGTAACGCAAATTTAACTGTAATTGTTGTCAAAAGGTCAGAATAATTGTTTTCAAAAATTTTAAAAGGATAAAGTTCTTATTTTATCGACCTACCGATGTATGTAGGTAAAACATATAAGTTCTGCAAAAATTGTTTATTTACCTGCCCATTCATCATTTTCAAAACGCTCGCTGCTAAAAATCGCTTGCTCCGCGTTAACAGGTAAAGCACATAAGAAAACGTGTTCAATGTCTTAATAGCTATTCCAGCGTTCCATTTGTCTACTAATGTATTCGCACGCAAATCTTTCCATGTTATAAAATTATGATAGTACTCTTGCGTCTCATGGTTCCAAGTTAGGAATGTACAGCGTTGTGTTGATAAGCCGAAACAAGTGATATCACAGGGTTTTAATTGAGCATCTTATTAGTATTAAAATTAATAAAAAAATTAAATAAAATATTTACTCGTATGCAGTGGTTTCATTAATAGGAACAAATAATAAATTAATACGATGAATGTAGTAAAGATGATTCAAAATGCTTAACTATATATGTATATATATATATACATAACTATATTGGGCGTTTGTTAAAAGGACGCTTTGTTTCAAAAAGTTATAAAATCGAGAAAACTCGGCTTTCAAAATTTTAAATTTACTAAGACTCCCATAGTACGAGTATGACAAAAATTCATCCATCTTCTCTTTTCACTGTTAATAAAATGTTTTCGTATTATTAAATTTTACTACTGAAAATTTTAGTCGGTGGCTTCCAAGTTGTTATTTTTGTTGTTGTAGCAGTTCACTACACCCTGCCAGTGTGGTGTAGTCACCGATCGTCATCGTCTAGCTCATCTAACGGCAGGCTCGGAAACATGATGTATCGATGGGTTGGGTCCAGAGACAGAGATGATAGGTGAGTGGATTTAAGAGGGCATGTGAAGAGGTGGTTAGTGTCGTGCGAGATACCTTCACATGCCGGATATATATTGATTATGTAGTGGTTCATTCTGGATAAGTAGGTGTTTAAAGTGCTACGATATCCAGGACATAATCGTTTAAGTCGGCCGTAATAATTGAATTAATGAAAGAAGTGCACTTCTGTAAAAAATCAATATAGCCGTAGTAGGAGTGTTATGGAGTACGTGAATAGGTGAACTCCAATGACGCCATTCCAGGCGGAAGCTTAAAAAACTGGTAAGAGACTCCAGATAAGTGCCGTTTATAACTTGTCTATCAACTTTTAGGCTCAGTGGATGCGGTATACTACTGTGGGCAAAAAGTAAGGTGAATGTATTTGTCAAACTTCGCGGGATTAAAATTTCGCTCTAGTTATTTTTTTTATGAGTTGGCAGCACTGTTAATAAGATCTGGGCCAACTTTCATGTGAAGATCATTATCAGTAATACTATATGTAAAGGGTCTTTTAAAAGTGACGTCTAGATGTTAGTAGTGAATAATTCCTAGACGGCACCTCTTTTATGTCATTCTTGACTTTTTTCAAGTAGACAGAAGTACAATTTCCTATGATGGAACAACGCGTTAACATTAAATTAAGAACAACATATCGCAAAATTCCTGATTTATGGATTATGGTAATTTTATGGAAATAAACGTGCGAATGAAACAATTTCAAGAAACTGGTTTTTAACGATTAAGCATTGATGACCGTCTAAAGGTTGAAGGTGTCCGCGCATTCGACATTTGTCCTATTTATCTTTCCACCTCATTCGCCGCAGTCAACTCCAGCTATTCTACTGTTTTTTTAAGTTTGTATGCAGACTTTCTGATTGCTGTATTTACATATTGTTGCAATTATTTACCGTTATGTAAACAATGAAATGGGAAGTCTTGTTATTTTCTTTTGCTTTTGTAACTTAAGAAAGTAATGAAAAAACAAATAAATAAAATATATTTTTAACTATAAATTTAAAAAGAGTTGTAAGGTGTACACAGACTTTATGGGCGATGTGTATGTATTTTGCTATCAACTCGTAATGCTGCCTAGGAAATGCAAATCTTAAATACGTAATCGGAAGCATTGCGAGTTGATTGGGCTGAGACTACTGGTGTTTAATAACTGGCTGACGAATCGTCAGTCCGAGACCGGTGCCTGGCACTGGCGAGATGCTATTAAGCTATAAGTAACGTATATTTCGAAGATACTGATAATACAACACACATTAAATTGCTCTTCTTACCTATAACTGCATTGTTTATAACACTGACTATTTTCCGCCATAACGACTCCGGTTCAATTTCAAAGTACCCCGGCTGGGGGTTTAGCAAGTCAACCTGCATATATGTAAATATGTTGTTAAATTTTCGGAATATTAAAATTTTTAATGTGATTGTATAGGGTGAGCCAACAACTGGGTTCTATTTGAAAGAGCTTTACAAACTTTAATTTTTCGATCATTATTACTTTGTTAGAACGATTAATTGCGGAGCGTAAATTTATTTAGGATGACTTATGTGGCGCGTAGTGCCATCTTGCCGAAACCAGACCTCGGCCACATGTAAAATTATCCCGCGCGGATTTTCCGAGTACCAAATATGGATATTTAAGTTGTTAACGTAGCGGTCCAGATAAAATCTTGCCTTATCCACAAAAAAATAAAATTGTTTCTTACCAAAATCGGAGTAATTCTAAAAATTGCTCCAAAACCTATATTTTTATTTCAATTTCTGAATTAATTACCTATACGTACATATGTAGATAATGTAGACATTCATATGACGGGTCTTTAAAATGACACGCCCAGACGTCAGTAATGAATAGTTCCTAGAGGGCACATTTTTTATATGCCATCTTTGATATTTGTCAACAATGCGTTAAAATTATTGAAACTTGTTATTACTAATGTTAATTATTGAACACTTGTAAGCAGCCGCCGTAGCCGAATAAGTTGTAGTGGCAAATGGAATTCGGAGAACGTAGGTTTGAATCTCCATGAAACACCAAAATGAAGAAAAAGTGTTTCCTAATAGCGGTCGCCCCTCGGCAGGCAATGGCTCACCTCCGAGAGTATTTCTGCCATGAAAAAGCTCCTCATAAAAAATATCTGCTGTTCGGAGTCGGCTTGAAACTGTAGGTTCCTTTATTTGTGGAGCAAAATCAAGACGCACGCCACAAATAGGAGAAGGAGCTCGGCCACACACCCAAAAAGGGTGTTGCCAATTATATATATACATATATGTATATTTATAAGCAGAGGTGTACGCGCATAGGGTATTCAGTAAAGTTAAGTAAAGCGATAAAGTGATTCAATAAATAAAGCAAGTTGTGTTGCCATTCGATTATGCCTTTTTATTTAATAATCCAGTGATCGAACTCAGAGGAATTATTGTGAGACGTTTATGTAGGTAAAAACGTAACGAATTCGTAACAATATGCACCCTGCTACTTAACCTGCAGAGAAAAACCAAACTGGGGTGTAAGCATTCTAATTCAGATACTGGTATTTAATAGACGAAATAATTCTAGTTCGTCATTGACAAATATAATAGCAATAATAAAATCAACAATTTGTTTGTAAATTAGTTGCTTTTTTTTCGAAAAGATAATTTAAGCCTAGTCTATGGACACGCCAATGCAACGCGAGCATTATGCATAAGTAGATAATTTTTATTCATTTTATATGCAGCCGCGCACCACAAGTCAGTAAGATTGAATGAACGGATTTGCAATATTACAATATTGTTACACATTTACATTTACATTTACAATATTACAAATATGTTACAATAGCTCAGTTAGAGCTTTAGAATATCAAAAGAAACAAATATTTCATTATATTTACGTATGAATTGTTTCCATACACTTACATAACAATGTAATATTCGCTATTTTTGCCACAACGAAAGTTAGCTACCGGACACATAAACTTTGAATCCGAAATTAATTATATTTATGTTCCTAAAACGACAAAATTTTATAGTTTTTTTTAAGAATTTGTTTTTAATTATTTAGGATTGCTTATAGTGCAGGTTTAAACCGATTTTTGATTGTTTAACCAATTAATTTTCCGGTAATTTTAATTTAATTTTAAGAGAAAAAACAAATTCTGTATACACTTTTAATATGAAATAAAATTTGAATGCAATGCAATGTTTTTATTATTTTTTTATATTTAATTTTAATTGAACTAAAATCATAATGGACTAGAAATTTTTATTTTGCAAATTCGAATTGGTATTTTAACTGATGTTTTGTTGATGCTTGACACTACTATTGACATTTCGTAGGACATC
Organism: Anastrepha fraterculus; assembly: GCA_037575425.1. Lineage (NCBI taxonomy): Eukaryota > Metazoa > Arthropoda > Insecta > Diptera > Tephritidae > Anastrepha > Anastrepha fraterculus. The sequence continues at coordinate 164,071 of JAYXIM010055516.1, read as the reverse complement.
GCCTTGTTAAAAATTCCACTTGTTAACATGGACAGAACACGTATTAAATGAAACCGGTAGTATTCTAGTTTACAATTAGTAAGTATATTGCAAAACGTTGTGCAAGAGTAAAGAGATTTTTTTCGTACCGCGGAAGTATGTATGATACTGAGTTTCTCCAATTATTTTGAGCGCGAAACAGTTGAAAGTGTCACAATAACAAGTAAGTGATTTAAAAAGAAAACATCTCATGGTCCACTGAAATGTGATCAATTGCAACCTACCCATTCAGTGGATGAACCAAGAACTTCACAGCTATTATCTATGATGAAACACCGCACTTTAGTAGTGCCTACATCTAAAGTTGCTATATAGACCATTTTATGCAATTAAAAACCGACTTTAATTCAATAATTTTTATATTAACTTAATTTCCAGTTGTTACAATCTAATCAAGTTGAAAATATGCGTTGATTCCAATACTTTGACTACAAGATTATAAAAATAACGAGTACAAATCGACACCAGCTACCCCGACCCATACACGAGTTGAGAGTGCGCCGATCGTCCGTTCAGGCTTAGTTGCAAATGCATGTAGTATGTACGAGTATACATACATATATGATTTACCTACATACATGAATTTGTTGGATTGTATGTATTGGCTTCAGCCATATCAATTATCTTTTCTTTGCTTATTACTTTTATTTTGATTCTCCCAGCTTATCGCCTGCGTCGTTTTTATACCCGCGCTTTTATGCACAAGGGTATTAGAATTTTATATGAATCGAGATATGCAAACATGATCAGTTTACCAGTTTGTCCGTCTGTGCGTGCGCGCGATGACTCGAGCAAAAGCAAAATACATACATACTTCAATGACACTTTGTGCACATGCCAAGGTATCTACTACGTAAGTTTAATTTAAAATAGGCGAAATCGATCAAAAATAAGGCGAGCCAGCCATATAACTATAATTTTCCAACAAGAAAAAACGTGATATCTCTTTCATAAATAAAGTAAAATTACTCAAATTGGATACAGATAATAAGAATAAGAAGATACGACGCATGTAAAATTAAAAAAGATTGACAGTGCCGCCCCCGTTTTAGGGTAAATGCGCGTATCTCGATAGGTTCTTAATAAAACTCACCCAAACTTAGTATATATAAGTATTACCAAGATGGGTAAAAACTACGCTTACTTTTCATATGTAGAAACCAAATTTCATTAACTATGCGTTATAAGTATATAAGTATAAAGTTTGGTCCGGACCGAATTTAGCGTTCCTTACTTGTTTTAATTCCTTTCATATTGTTTGCATACAAATTTGTATAGTACTTGTAGGCCCACATATACATATGTATAGTACACGAACACTTATTTATGTATTAAATGTTTAACCCGTTTATTCTGCTTTTAAACATATTCAAACACTGCTGCTTGCAAATATATAAGTAGGTACTTTGCGACTAATTCATATATTTGGTGAAGTAAAAAGTTTTCTTTTTTTCTCGTTCTATAATGAATTTGGTCTATAAACAGAACACATTTTTTGGCCGCCCCCTCCGACTTTTTTACATTGGTCGTAGTTATACTGAAAAATATAGTTTCAGTTTATTAAATATATCTGGCGGAAAACATACCGAACTTTTTACTTCACCTAATATAATACACATGCACGTATGCATAAATAAAACTAAAATAAAGAAAATAAAAATACCGCTGAGCACCAACGATTTCACCCCTATGGCTGTAGTGCTCACAAATTGTTGTTGAGTTTAAAACTTTTATGGACTTTGCATGAGCATATGTGCATTTGCAGACGTATTCATATAATCTCCCGCCAAATATTTGTATCAACATATGGGCTGTAAAGTCACGGGCCTAATACATATGTATGTAGATGGCAGTAGTTTGTTTGCATTCACCTCTTTTTCAGTTAGTACTAACCCTAAGAAGACAGCTGTTAAAATTACATGATATTCTATTCATTAGTTCGTGAGTTATTGCGCTAAGAGTGACGCTACTTTTGTTATTTTTAAAATTATGAAAAATAAAGAATTTCGTGTTTTAGCTTTGCACTGATTCTTGATGGGGAAAAATCACGTTCAAGCGAAGCAATGGCTAGAAAAGTGTTATGGGGACTCCGTTCCATCAGAAACAACAATTAAACGATGGTTTGCTGACTTCATACGTGGTCGTAGAGACACCGATGATGCACACACGCAGTTGACGTCCAAATGAGGAGGTAACACCAGAAAACATAAAAAAAATCCATACAATCCACGAAAAGTGAAGCTGCGTGAGTTAGCGGACATAGTAAAGATATCAAAAGAACGCGTTGGCTTTATATTGGATGAGCATTTGACTATGAGAAAGCTCTGTAAAAAAGTGGGTTCCGCGTTTGCTCACTGTTGACCAAAAACAAGACAACGCACCGTGTCACAAGTCAAGTAAAATAATGGCAAAACCACATGAATAGAATTTCGAATTGCTCCCACACCCACCGTATTCACCACGTTTGGCTCCCAGCGACTACTGGCTGTTCGCAGACCTAAAAAATGCTCGCCGGTAAGAAAATTCGGTCGAACGAAGAGGTTATCGCTGAAACTGAGACCTATTTTGAGTCAAAAGATAAATCGTTCTACTAAAGTGGTATTGAGATGTTAGAGCGGCGCAGGAATGTGAGCGTTGCTTTTGATAGAAATTACGTTGATGAACAAAGCTAATGTTGAACAAAAAACATTTTTTTTTAATTTTCTTTGTTAGGCCCGGGACTTTCCAGCACATGTGTTACCTCAATTTTATTTAACCTACCCAAAGCATAAAATGTATTACTAGTTGTTTGTAATGATAAATGAGTATGACGATACTATCAGATGTATGTATGTATGTATGTATACATAAGAACATATGTATTGAAATTATTAAAGTAGGATAAAATACCTTCATGCAATAACATATAATATATAAAAGTAACGCCTATTTCTCCAACTGTGAGACTTAGGGCTTCTTCGAGTTGTAATCATAACCGCTGTCTTGAACGATTTTTTCAAGTATTTCGCTCGATGTGAAATTCGGGCGACTTTGGCAAAAGTATAGTTATTATTTTTATTTATATATTCAACTTAGCCCATCCCTGTAAAATAACTGCCGAATATTAGAAAAGTTCCTTAGCATTTGCACCAGAGTTACAAACGTACTACTACTTTTATTACGTGCCTGAAGTCAAGCCTTCGCGTCCCTTGTGCAGCAATTGTCGGTAGAATGAGGTGGATTCCGAATCGCATATTTAGCGGAAGTGATTAAATGGAAAGAAAATACACTTTTCTAACCGATGACGCCGGATTATTATTTACTCATTTCTGTAATCTGCTTTTGTTGTTTTGTTCTTATTTTTCGTGCAGAAAATGGAGAAAAATCTAACAAGAGTTAGTTTTCGTCGAATCGACGATAATTACTTTTGTAACTATATTTTATAGAAACTATCAGAAGTTGCACATAAAAAGTAGTTATTAGTAGTATTTTTGTTTTATGAAAGTCGGTGAAAGAGCTGTCTTTGTGTAACGGCACTTCACAGAATTTGCATACATATCGTGTTTCGGTCCTAACCCCATGTGTATTACATACTACATAGACATATTATTAAGGGATACTTTTTATTCTTTGTTGGCTTTATTGTCTCCAGGGTATGTTTTTTTCACGTCACCAGACAATCTTCTAGGAGAAGTTAGACAGGTAGCTCGTAGGTCAACACCTTTCATGAATTTGTTGTATTTTACGATGCATAGTGGTTTCACAATATTGCACTTATCATTTTAAGTCCTTTTTGTCCTTAAATATCAACAACAGACAGTCACCTTTTCGGCGAAATACTACGTCACTTTTTTTCATTTTTTATGTTATTTTTTAAATCTATCGGCAATCCTCTGTTTTGTCGTATGGCGCCGCATACAATAGTCTTATGTTTTAATATTAACTCTGCATTTTGGGCACTAGTTATCAATAGTTATCCTGGTATAAGTAATGCCATTTACCTGATACCGGACGAAACACCGATATCATGGTCTCTTTTAATTTTTGACCTTTTGCACAGTATATGTATTTCTATTTATTTATTAGATATCCGGACTTACTTTCGCGGATAAGGCATTCAACAGTGAAAGTTGGGTTGATATGTTACCCACCCGTCTTTGAGCAACGATTTGAAATTCCAGCATATTTACGTCTATCAGAAATGGCTTCCTCACATCCGGAGTGTCATAAGGATTGATTCCGGCCCCGACTTGAAGAACATCCGCTATGAAGGAGTGCTCAATATAAATAGGCATTTTTACTCAGGCATTAGTACATTTACATTGTACTTCTCCAAACGGATACGCATACGATTGATTCAATTGGATACGTTCCCATCATTGTAAATTGTTTGCATTAGTAAAGGAAGGAGAAGGAACCGGCATTAACACCAAAAATAATGGCAGCCTGGAAATCCAACGTAGAATCTCTCTTGCCAGCAAGTTCTACATTAAACTAAGTAGGCAATTGAGAAGTAAAGTCCTTTCTCAACGAACAAAACTAACACTCTACAAGGCTCTGATCATGCCCGTCCTAACGTATGGCGCAGAAGCGTGGACGATGACAACATCCGATGAAGCGACGCTTGGAGTGTTTGAGAAAGATTCTGCGCAAGATTTTGGATTTGACCTTTGCACGTTGGCAACGGCGAATATCGCAGGCGATGGAACGATGAGCAGTGTGAGCTTTACGACGACATAGACATAGCGCAGCGAATAAAGATCCAGCGGCTACGCTGGCTGAGTCATGCCGTCCGAATGGATACAAATGCTCCGACTCTAAAAGTATTCGATGCGGTACCAACTGGTGGCAGCAGAAGTACTTGGCTTCACTTGGTGTGTCTAACTGGCGCAGGTTAGCACGAGAAAGAAACGACTGGCGCGCTTTGTTAAACTCGGTATGATTGCTGCTCGAAAGTAAATAGGTTCGAAAAACCGTGTATGGAAAACCAATTAATAGAAAATATTTGGACAATAGCGGCCGCTCCTCGACAGACAATATAAACTCTTCGAGTGTATTTCTGCCTTTTTAAAGCTCCCAAATCCATTTGTGAAAAATATCAAGGGGCATCTTGGAGGAGGTGGTGGAGGAGTTCGGTCAAACATCGAAAATATTTTACATCCACATAAGTTTTAGCGTTTTTGTGGTTTTTTAATAATAATTATCTTATTTGGATGACCATTTCCCAATTGTTGCAGGTGGGGTGTCTAAGAACTTGCATGACTTGCTTTTTTGCTCTTCTATTCAACCAGAGTTTCGTATATTGCTACTCAAATTAGTAGCAACAGTTTTGCAATTATCAAGCGACTTTCTTTATATCCGCTTAACTCATAAATGACATTCTTCGGCAGTGCTCCCAAGTATAAGTAGGGTTACATTTTATTATATTTTGCATACTTTCAGGCGGGATCCTATGAAGAGCAATGGATAAACATAGCAGTTTGAGAGATATGTGGTGAGGAGCACGACGCCTGTCTTTTGACCATCCTACCACGGGATCAAAACATGTTGCAAACTTTCAGGCGGATGCTTTGAAGAGCAATGTAGTTATAAACAGTTTGCCAAAATGAAATTTTTTGTTTTATTCATTACTCGCTGCAAGGTGGTTGGTGAATGCTATTATCTGACTATTTATGTTGTGAATAGACAAACCCCACGAACTAACTTTCGAAATTACGATCAATCCATCTCTATCTCACATGTAAAGACTATGCGTGTGAATGCATTAACCATCCTCGTCACATCAGGTGGACGAATCTCCGAAAATAGACAAAATTTCCAGCTGAAGTGGCAGGGCTCGCATGCGAGCGGAATTATGGTCCAATATAAAATTGTTATTGTTGTCAGCTCATTGAGTACGCTAGAAGGAACAGTACCAATTGCAACATACTTCGGAAAATCCTTAAGCTCCGCTTCGTATAAATCGGAATATCCAAATACGCTTACCAATCTTCCATACCGTAAGATTCCCCATTACGTCCACCAGACTAAACAACATAGCAACATCTTGATCAAATTATAGCTTGAGCATGAACCATTTCATAGTGACAAGCTATTTAAGGCAATGAAGATTGACATCACTTCCGTCCTACCTGTACTGGTCTCAATCAAAGATCTCGAGCTTTTCAGCTTTGGGCTTGAGGGGTCAGCAACAAAATTCCGACTCGAAATACAATTACAAATACGAATTACGCGAGAAATTCTCTGAAATATTCCCGTTCTTTTCAAATCAATTACAATTAAGTTTCCGGTTTAAGATTTATATTTTATTCACTTACTTTACTTTATAGAGTACACGCATATCTACAACTATGCTAGATTTTTAATTAAATTTATACTTATTAATATCGTACATATATACATATGTACATGTAATCATATTTATTAAATTTTTATATTTTAGTAAGAGCTGTATTGAATATTTAGTTGCATGCTTAAGTAAACCAAATTTGAAACTAAAATATTGTATGAAGCCTAAGCCAAAATACCAAAATTAAGTGAAAACCGATGACACAATTTTCTGCGATTAGATTCTAGATCTTATGTTTCCATTTCAAACTTCCCAATTTACTTAAATCGCTTGTTGATATAGTACGATTTTTTATCACGGTTATTAAAATTATTAAGCTAAATATTTAAAATATATAAAATGGAACGGATATGAATTTTTCGATTGTATCTCTTAGCGTAAAATAAGGAGAGCATTTTCGTGTTCTATTTTGATTAATATTTTATAGTTGTAATGATATAAGTGTAATTACAATGTTTTGTAAACAATTTCTTAATAAGCAAACATATTTCAAAACCATTTTTAAATCGGCTAGAGTTGTAAGGTATGATAGTGGTATATTTTGTTCATATAAATAACACTGGGGAACAGTCATTTTGCGGCAGGGTTGGTTTAAGTCAATTCTGCGTGAGACCAGTGTGCTGAATACTAGAAAAATTTTAGATTTCTCAAATTGACTCTAGTTTTTGAGATAAAGACTATTATCTATTTCACTGAAAAAAACAGTATTAAATTACCAATATGGACTAAAAAAATATTTTTATTAATATATTTCATTAAAAATTATACAAAAACAAAAATATATATTTGCAGTTAACTTAAATAATTTAAAAACATTACAAAAAAGTTTTTCTGTTGGCTTTTCTGTTATGGTTTTGCTTAGGACAATCCCTTAATAAGGTCCAGCAGTAGTCTGCCATCATGTGGCAGTCCCATCGACCTTGGTACCTTTCTTCCATTATTTTTATATCCTAGTGGAACCGTTCTCCCTGTTCCTCACTATAATCGCCCAAGTTTTTCGGGAATTTGTCCAAATGGCTATGAAGGAAATTCAATTTAATGCTCATATTAGCTCCTAAACTGCAGAAATTTCGAAGCATTTCATCAACTAGTTTTTGGTAATCTGGTGCCTTATGATTCCCCAAACTACTATGACTACTAAGACAAAGCTTAGCCATGCTTTAGATTCAATTTGTGACATATGGTTTATAAATTCAATGTCTTTTATAAGAGTACGGATCTGCGGCCCATCAAAGACACCTGCTTTTAATTTTTCCATACTTAAAGACGGAAATTTTTGACACACATATTTAAAACAGTCACCGGTCTTCTCAAGGGCTTTGATAAACTGTTTCATTAGCCCAAGCTTGATGTGAAGTAGTGGAAGAAGAATATTTTCTCGGCTTATCAGTGGTTCATGAACCACATTTGCTTTTCCTACTTCCATATTTTCTCTCAAAGGCCAAACCTTTCTAGTCCAATGTTCTTTTTTTGCGCGACTATCCCATAGACATATGAAACAGGGGTATTTAGTATACCCACCTTGCTGACCTAATAAAAAATTCACCATCTTTAAGTCCACACATACTGACCATTGATGTTGTGCGTATGAAATCTTTTCTAAAACAATTTTAATATTTTGGTATTCTTCTTTTAGTTTCGTTGAATGACCAATTGGAACCGAAGCAAATTTATTTCCATTGTGCAGCAATACACATTTCAGACTTCTTTTTGAGCTATCTATAAAAAGTCTCCAATGTTCAGGATTATATTCAGGATGCCCCATACAATTTAACAGACCAGAAACATTGTTACAAAATACAAGCTTGTATTCTTCTTGAAAGAAAGGAAGAAGTTCTTGCTCTCTGGTCCTAAAGAATGTGATGGTAACGCCAGGTTGAAGACATTGTTTTTCTTTTAGTCTTGAAGCAAGAATTTCGGCAGATTTTTTTGATAAATTTAAATCACGAACCAAGTCGCTAAGCTCTGCTTGCGAAAATCCTTGTTTCATACAACTACTTTCTTCTAACTCGCTTTCACTGCTGCTTGCTTGATTGTCAGAATTCTCTAACATTTCAATGTCATTACAGTTAGCAGAAGATGGTCCTGTAAACACAGGAATTGGTAAATTGTCACTGTGTAATACTGGGGGTCTAACTGATTTAATATTAGGATAAACCCAATTCCGTTTCTTAAAACGCTTTGTACCTTTCACTTTTACTGCACAGAAATAACAGTCATTAAAATGATTCGTTGGCTCATTCCACATCATCGGTACTCCGAATTGAAGCCCTTTACGTCCTCCTTGGCTCCAGTATCGCAAAGATTCTACACAAGACTTACACACAATATTGGGCACCCAATATTTATTCTTTTGTACATACTTTATCCCAAATTATGCTTGGTAGGTTGTTTTCACAAACTCTGTGATCTGTTTTCTTGCTTTTGCGAACAAAATTTGCCACATATATAACAAAAACTGTTGCAATCGTTAACACAAGGTTTTCGTGACGAACTCATATTTTCGAGACAACAATTTCTTTAAAACTGAAAAATTACACTAACTGATAACTTCTGAGTCTAACAGCAAATAAGTGAAAGTGTTGTACCTAAATATGCAAACAGATAACGAAACCGTAGTTAGGTTTAATCAAATTAGTGCAACTGTAGGAGGGCACTTTAAATTTTTTTAGTAATTTTTAATTTTGCGTTTATCTCAAGAACCAGAGTCAATTCAAAAAATGTAATTTCATAGTCAATATATATAATACAAGTGCTAATAAAAACCATTAACAAAATTATTGCCGCAGATTTTTTTTTTTTTTTTGTTGCCCTGTGTAATAATTAATTTTCCACATGCTTTAGCAATTATTTATGTATTCATTTTTTTTAAATTTGCACAGTAGTGCGTATGTATGAATGTTCTGATTGTATATATACACAAGTTAACGACATAGGAACAATTGCATTCATTTTTAATGTGAGGATAAAAAAGTAGTTTTATGTATCTCCCCCTATTTGCTTATTTTGCAAGTAAAAGTCCTAAGAATCCATAGACTTATATGTAGATAAATAAATATTTATTAAATTTCCGAATTCAATTATTGAGCCTATACTTGTGTAATTATGTTCATACTAACGAGAAACTAACTTAACGTCTCGACACTAAATTTTTGATGTTTTTCAATAGTCAACTTCAATAAAATTGCCTCTCGAGACAGCGAATTCAATGAAGTTCACAATTCATGTCATGAAATATTTTATATCTCAACATCTGTGAAGCAATGGGCAGCCATTTTGCACGTTTGACAGACATTTGATATTTTTTTGACGTTCCCATTGGTATCTTTAATAATTTTAGTTTTACAGTTTGAATGTCGAGATGTTGAGTAAGAACCATGGGGAATACCATAGCGTAGAATCACGATGTAGAGAATGTATGTGAGCATGTACGCATGTTTTAAGGGTGCGAGCAGAGTGAGCGCTGATGCCGAGCGGAGCCGAGCCGAGCTTATTGACGCTTATTTTCATGCGAGAAGAAAATTTGTATATAACACAGCAAGGTGGATTTAATAAGGTGACAGCATTCACCCAGCTGAATTTTTCGCCGTAGGTATGGCTTACGTCAAAATGATATGCTTTGTTTGTATGTATTGGTATGTTTACATTCGTATGTTTACATTTGCTTGCTGATTTTGACATGATGCTTGCACCAAACGCAACAACAAATACATGTAGGGTTTTACTTATATGTGTTTGCTGTCACCTGTAATAAATTCGCCTTGTAATACAGTGAATGCGAGAATCAGCGCTGAAATTCTGTTCATTCCTATGTGTTTTGCTCTTATGTCATTTAATTTTGTTGGTCATTTGTGTTTATAAAATTGAGGTGAACGGTAATGGATTCATCTGATGAAGAGTATTTTGCTACTCCTAGTGTGATTAATGCAATTATTAACACAAAAGAGTTTGGAAAACATCCAATTACACTTATAAAAAACTATTTTTGTATCGAGTCAGTGTAATAAATTGGCGTCTTCTTTGCTGTTTGTATTTGGTCCAATAATGGCTCACTTCCAATTTGTATGCAGGCAAATGATGAAGTGGTTGGTTCATTTGTGATTGCAATTGGCACAAATGTGCTGGACTGAAAATGTCCTGATGTGCTCAAATCAATTGAGTACACGTTCTCAGAGGAGGTGCTAATTGGAGAGGAAATTGTTTCATAGCGTGAGCGTTCGTTGCGCAGTTCTGGCTTTGCCATGCACATATTTGTACATTGAATTCTGCATTTCCATCCTGCATAAAAATTTTTTTCCGGCTCCAATTTCCGAATATGCGGCAGTAATGTTAAGAAAAAGGCCTCATCTTCGTTGAAGACTGGTTTTTTTTCTGAATTTCTTTTTTCAAGCAAAAGTAACTTTTTTTTTCTATTTCTAACAGTTCGGCACTGCTGCTGTTCGCAGTCCGTTTCCTCTTTGGGCATGATTCAGGGTTTGTTACAAAGCTTTCATACATTTCCTCACTTTCCTCAACTTTTCACTTAAATTTCGATATTTCATCTGATCCTTTAAAAAAAGAGAGACTGGAAGTATGGCCAAGTTGAAGTGATTTGTGATGCAGTGTCACCAGCATAACCAGACATTGGTGTTGGAAACTTCCTCAGTTTACTCCGGAATTGGTCGCGCAAATATTTCCATTTTTTCTTCAAATCTTCCTCTGAAAAAACAAATTTTTCATATTACAAACATTTTAACAAAAGACAATCTCTTTATTTAGATATTTGGCTACTGGTGCATCGTTTGCGTCGCTGGCTTTTTCGTTTAGACTTGGCAAATCAGCTGTTGGACTAATTGTAAAAGAAACAACTCAACTAATTGTAAAAGAAACAACTCAAACGCTATGGGAGGAGTTATTTCCTGTCCATATGCCGCCGCCAACAAAAAAACACTTGGAAGAAGTTGCAGCGCAATACTGGAATTTATGGAACTTCCCAAATTGCATTGGTGCTATTGATGAAAGCACATACGTATCAAGTGTCCAGCAAGTTCTGGCTCAATGTTTTATAATTACAAACATTTTTTTCCATTGTGTTACAAGGTATTTCCGATGCCAACTGCAAATTTATTGCGATCGAAGTCGGAGGGTATGGAAAGCAAAGTGATGGTGGTACTTTCAGTTCTTCTCAAATTTATAAACTTTTAAAAACTGGGGAACTACAGGTACCGCGAAGCACAAGTCTACCAAATACTAACCAAACTTTGCCATATGTTTTCCTTGGTGTTGAAGCCTATCCCCTTTTGGAATGTTTATTACGGCCATATAGCAGAAAAGACTGCACTGAAGACCACGAGTATTTTAATGCGCTCCTTTCAAGGGCTAGAAAGTGCAATGAATGCGCTTTTGGACTTATAAATGCCGAATTTAGAATTTTATGGAAACCGATAGAAACCGACTCTTCCCTTGCCGAAGTAATTATTAAGGCAATTTGCCTACTGCACAATATTATCATTGATCGAGAGGGTTTGGATGAAAACTTGAGAGAAGAAGTTGAGAAGCAAAACACAAAAGAACCGCAAAATGAATTCAATAAAACTAGCATGGTAGAATGGTAGATTAATAAGAGATCACTTTTGTAACTATCTATGCCTCAATAAACTCAAATAATATGTAATATTACTTACTTGGTACTTTTATTTCTGCTGCAACCGATGTCCACAGTTTTTCCACACAAACACGATTGTGATACAATTTGTTTTTTTGGTCCCACAAAGCAGGCCGGGAAAAATTTCACTTATTATTTGATCGATATCCATTTTTATTTATTTTTAAACCATTAAAAAACACAACTGCACTCTAAAAAGTAAACATCAACAATGCAAAAAAGCGCGCAAAACGCTTTGAAACTGTTTTCTCGCACTCATCGGCTTTGCTCTCTGCTCTTGTCGGCGTTCACTGTGTTATACACAAGCTTATTTGTATTGACTTGTATGTAATCAGTTTTATCGCACTGACAATCTTTATCGCACTGACAATTTCGGCTCGGCTTTCAGCGCTCACTCTGGTCGCACCCTTAGGGTGTGTAAACACTCTCTGCCTAAAGTTAGAGAGAGAGAGAGAGAGAGAGAGAGAATTGATTCGAGTCTCGAAATAACAAGAGAAGTTTGTTGAAAATTTTAAAAGATTGTTTTCGGATGTAAAAGAAAAGAAAAGCAATTTAAAAAGCGGCGGAGATAGGGAATATGTATATGTATGTATAGGGATGCATTATTGTGTAGCGTTATTCTGTAAAATTTAGTTTTAATTAATTTCAATAATGGCGCATATATACACACACAATACATGCGTACTTCCGCACATAAAAAAAAAATATCGTCGCCGCTAACTCCTTTTGTAAAATTTTAGAGTAGATCAAAAAGACATCATAAAGTAATAACTTCAAAATTTGAAAATAACATTTTGTAACCCTTTTTATACTCTATTATAGGCTTAAATTCAGAAAAATTGATCTACCCGTTCACATATGGCAGATTAGCTGGAAAATTGACAATCAGCTGTTAAGACTGCCATTAGAGGTTTTTCTTCATGGAAATTGTTTTGGTGGAATATATTTGGTGTTTGTTTATTTATTATTAACCATATGAAGAAAAGGTAAAGATAATCAATAATTCATTTATTTGCGCGATTTGCTGCTAGTAATAAACAGTTGGAGGAAATCCGTAAACGACGTCTACTGAGCAGCAATATGCATGCGGAATTCAATATTACATTTTATAATAAGCGACAATAGGCCAAATCGTCTATGGACACACGCCTTTTCTGTAATATGGATGTATAACTGATAATATCTATCAAAAATTGTATTATAATTATGTCGACACCGCCTTTCTTTTGCTGGTGTCCATTTAGTTTTTACATTGATGTTTCTTCATACATTCGTAATAATAAAATCGATGATAACACAAAAAACATAGGGTTGTACCCAAAAAATTATCTTTGTAATCTAAGATTATTTTATAATCACGGATTTCGGGACAGAAATTTTGTAAGGGTAATCTCGCTTCTTAATTATGGATTAGGAGTTAAAGCTGCAATTAGTTGTTGTAGTACCGTAGCCATAACCGTAACCATAGCAATCAGCTGTTCTGTTACGGTTACGGCTAAGGCATTAAGGCTATGGCACCACTATGCAGCTTAAGCTTGAAAAAGTAGATAATCTAGTTATATGTGAACCTATTATTAGTTAGTTATTTTCATCGAAAACTGGAGTTAGCAGCCTTTACCGCGGCGGCGACGATTCAACATACATACATATGAGCATACGTACGTAGTATGTGCGCTCTGGGAAAGGGTATGGTAATGCAAACGGTAATCAAAAATCTATATGCATATGTGGATTACATGCACGCACACTACAACATTAGAGATTCTTAAACACAGAGGTCTCACAGGAAAGTAGTACCCCCGTTTAAAATTAAAGTAGGTACAAGTTGATATTTTACCAATTGTACTTTACCATCAACCAGTTTATTGTGGCTAGCATCTCTCCATTTCTCTCTCTTCAATGTTTTGTCGATAATATTTGAATACTTAATGTTTAATGTATTTAAAATCAGTAATATGTATGCATATAAAATCACAAAATACACAAGAACTTCACCAACAACATGAGTACGTATCCAAATTTTGAAAGAAAGTGAACGAATGCATAATTTATTTCGAAACATGATTTAAAAATTTTACTAAAAATATATAATTTTAATATCGGACATTGCCACTCCGAAACTTTTAACTTATTGAAATAGAAAAGTCGTGGTATAGAGCAACCCACTAAAATATTTTCTTTTTTTTCTAATTTCTTCAATTCGACCGAATAGCTTCTTCATGCAATTTTAATAATAAAGTCGATATTTTCACCTTTTCTTTTAACTTTTCTAAAATATTGAAGTATTTTCTCCTGAAAATACCCGTTTTTCAAGATCAGTTTTTAATGAACATCTTGAATACCTAAAAATTTAAAAACTACAATCACTACAAATCTAATAATTACAGAAATCTTGCAAATCCTATTCTAAAATATTTAGTTTGGCGACAATATATTTATTACAGACATTACTACAAAATCTTGAAATTCATCAAAGTACATCTTTGGGGCGTCCACACACTTCATTCAGCAGTTTTTCGACGATTCCTCCTTTCGACGAGGGTCCTCTGTTAAGTGGATTCCGGATGATACCCATTTTAGAATATTTCTGCCTTACCTTTAATCTTTTTTAAAAATAAATATATCGTGGGTGACACAGCAAGTACTTATGTACTTGTTTGCCCAAACAAGCGTATTTGGTACATATTCGCCAATTGATACCAACTATTCACATACATATGTATGTATATGCAACATTTATTCACGCCTGGAAAATCCGCATGTTAAGAAAACGTGAGATCATTACTCCTATTATTTTATTAATAAACTACATTTTTAATTCAGTACCAGTACCTACAATTATAAGCAGTATACACACATATATAAATAAAAAACTAAGCGTATTAATGGCCAAAATATTAACCAAATTTCAGTCCAGCTCGAAATGTTTTATATTATTGAGAAATAATGATCACTAATACTCCTCTCTTATTTTAGGTTCTTCTTCTCTTCTTTGGTATTCTTCTTCTCTTCTTTGCCATTCTTCATCTTCTCTACTTCAGGGTTCTTCTTTTCTTCTTCGGGGTTCTCCTTTACATTCAAATGTGCAGGACCAGTCTGCTGTATTTGTATGACACGCTCATTGGACTTGTCTTGTAGCATTGGCTTAGGAGCAACAACAGTGAGTACACCATCTGAAGAAAGCGAAGACATTACTTTGCTGGGATCAAACTCTTTAGGAAGAGTGTAGCGGCGAACAAAGTGACGAGAGATATAACCATGTTCATCCTCCCGTTCTTCATGTTTGCCCTCCACAACGACGGTGTTGTCGACCACTTTTACGACCAATTCACTTGGTTTAAAATGTGCCACGTCCATTGACACCTGGAAACCATCTTTACCCACCAACGGTGATATTGCCTTTTCTGGTTTGCCTAAGCTTAGTTGTCGGCTCATGGGCCAGTGGTAATATGGTGAAAAAGTCGTTGTGAGACGGTCCATGTCGTTGATCAAACCCATTAGTGTTGATAATGTAGACATTTTTCCTGATCGTTAACTTTTTAGAATAATTTTCTTATTTATTGTTTTGCCGACTTAGACGAGTGCTCAAGCAGATTTTTGTTTTAATTCTCTTGATTTAATATTTCCAACTGTTGCCCAGTACTGTCGTTTTGCCGGTATTTATACATATGTATGTACATGCATACATACAGGTAACCCTCCTATAACGCGGTACTTCTATAGCGCGATTTCGCTACAACGCGGTTTGCGAATTGCGGAATGTTTCTTATAACGCGACTCCTACAACGCGATTTTTAAGCATTTTTTAAATACATATTCTATAAACTGTATTCTATAAACACACAATTATCAAAAATTACTTGTGTATATGTGTATATCTATTATTCGTAGTCTCATAAAGAAATAATAATATGTTTGTATTATACATATGTACATACTAAAACTGTTTGAATGTTTGTATGCACTATGGAATTTTGCAAACCGCAATTTTTTCAAACATTTACACACACGTTTTTAGATAAAACAAGAGAAAATGGAGGAAAAAAAAGTTTCCTACAACGCGATTTTCCTACAACGCGGATTTTTTCAGGAACCAATTAATCGCGTTGTAGGAGGGTTACCTGTACATACATATGTAAATTTCAGCTTGTTGTCTCAGGTCATGGATGATTACCGTTCCTCATTTAGGGGCCATTAACCTTTTCGCAGTAAACTAGAAATTTCGCGTATATTCGCATATATTCGCATCGAAATACACTCTTCAAAATGCCTATGTTCTTTATGTTGACTTCATAAGAGAATCCACCAAACGACGTTCTCATTCATCTAATTCTCTTCTCTCTTCAAAAATTTACCCTATGGTAATGAAGTTTTTCTTATGAGCAGTTTCTACATACTCTTGGTTCTTGCATATACGTATGTACATTTGTAATAATTTCTTCATTTGATTTTGTACTTGATAGAATATTCGAAAATATTCTCGTGATTTCGAGCATTCCGAGAGAGCTACCGTTGTCTGTTTTCTTTTTTTCTTTTTAAGGAAGAGCGTAGGGGAATCAAGCATTGAGCAATGGTTTATCACAATGGGCCCGTGGTGTCCGTTGCGGCAACGCATTTGGATAACGTGACGTGTAAAACGTACCATAGTTGTACAATGAAAGTATTGCCGTACTGTGAGTCACGCAAAAAACAGATGTTATTGTCGTTTTTTTCGCGCCGAGATGTATAAACGCAATGATACATTCTTGCTTCGGCTGACGGTCTTTCCACCGCTATAAACGCAGCTGATCATCATTATTATATTTTCATATGTATGTGTCCAAAATTATGTAAACAAATTTCAATCGGCATAAAGTAGTTTTACTTTTAAATTTTTTTACAAGTTCACCTGTTCAGCTGACGTGTTTTCCCCTCTCTACCGCACAGCTGACTATTTTGTTTTTATTCTACTAAATGTCAACAATACATGAAAAAATTTCAGACGGTATAAAATGAGTTGGTAGAAATTTTTTTCGACACGTTTCATACCGTCCCACAATCACACCCACCGCGGGTGCGCCAGCTGACGTTCACTTTCGTTATTCATGAAAGCTAAATCACAAGTATAATCAAGAATTTAACGGTATAAAAATGCAGTACAAAATCGACCCCTGGCTCCCGGACTATTTATACAAATACATATGTATGTATGAATGTATATGTATGTACATATAAAATTGGCGCCACCAAATTGTGTGCAATCTTCCGACTACGGTGGCATGCCCATATGAGGGTTAAATGCTTTATTTTACTATCATATTTCGCAAATACTCTCCGTAATAAATTAAAAATTGGAAAAAAAGAAGAAAACTAATATGACCTTGATTTAAAATTTCTTTCGATACAAATAAATTAGTACACTTGAATTACGAAAACGCTTACATAAATCTAGAATAAACATCCCAGCAAGAAAAAAGTAGAAACAGTTTCCGATTATGCACAAGTGCTTTTCAACTAAAATAAATTACTATTAAATAATATTTTTCTATTTAATATTAAGCTATGCATTACTTACATATAGTCAAATTCTCACAGAAGAACGTTAGAAATAAAGGAGGTGTTGATATTATATTATAACAGGTCACAAAGAAATAAAAATGTGTCGAAGAACATTGCAGCCTTTATGATTTTATCAATGGAACTGCGTTAGATCAGATTTTCCCATGACAGTCGGTTCTACGTTACCGGAACGACCCGGATTTATATCCGGCGAAGAACTGTCACTCCAGCAGCTGCTACAACAACAACAACAACAGATCAGATTGTCACAGTAAATATCTATGCAAACAAATCGGCCGTCGGCGAGAAGACTTCTTTGCCGGTTTTGATAGCGCGAAAAGAAAATGTCTATACAACGACATGTTCAAATTTGGTACCATTTGAAAATCATAGAAAAAAGTGTTTTCTTTGTTAGACCCGGAACTTTCCGGCCCATGTGTTATGCCCTTTTCCGCGTGCGCAACTGCTACCGAATTGAATGATAAATGGTAGGAGCTAACTATAGAGCGAGTATAACGAAAGTAAGAACATGTCTGCACTTTGTTTAAACAAATCGGTCAACAAAGTTTTAGGTAGATCCGTATAAAAGTAAAAGGAGGTGGCCACAAATCCAACTTGAAACATAGGGACGGCAATTAGTATTGGCCTTAAAATATTATTTGAATTAGAGGTTTTTTTTAATGTTATAGAATATCGCCTTTGTTTAGGACACAACTTTACGTCTAGAAGCATATGAGTTGGGAAACGATGAATTTCATTGCAGGAATAGTACATATACACGTAGTATAACTACTATATGTATATGTATGTATGTACATAGCCACACAACACACGCCAATTGCAGTCGAATATACAAAAATAACACAACCGTATGCAGGTACGAAACCGTAAATAAATTTTGATGACTTACGTATTTATTTCGCGTTTGTACTTACAAACATCTTGAAACTAATTTTATATACATATACATATGCACATATCTATTGGATCTATTTTTCACTTTCTTTGGGCACATTTGTGACTAAATAGCATTGAATTTTGTGCACTTTTTAGAACAAATAAAAAAATTTATACATAATTTATTTATGCTTGTGGTAACTTCTTCACTTCCAGGGCAATGCCAGTTTTCCTGTTTCATGTACCCGAACCAGGCGCTCATTTGGAGCATAATATTTTGTTGGTGGCGGAGGTGGAGCTTTAATGGTCAAAATACCATCCGATGAAAGATTGGAAATTACATCGTTTGCATTAAATCCCCGTGGCAGTAAGTATTTTCGAATAAAGTGTCGTTCGACTAGTCCATTACCGTCGTTTCGCTTCTCGTGATTTCCCTGTACAACCACATAGTTGTCAGTTGTTTTCACCACAATCTCATGGGGCTTAAATTGACGCACATCAATGTCCACTTGGAAGCCCTTTTCATCCACATGTACACGCTCTCCGGCATAGTAATTATCCCATCGCATCGGATATCTCCAGTCCAATAATGATGACTGTATTAGTTGATTTCGAACACGACGTGTTACCAGGTCATCCAGTGGACGAAGTAAATGATCGGTAGTGGGCCACGATAACCTTGAATCGTCCCAGAGATAGGGATACTGTTGGAAATCGTATGGAGAATAGTAATATCTGCGACCGAGTTCACGCGGGAAGCCGTCATAAGATGTAGGCACAAGCGCCATTTTTGTTTATAAATAATTTTGTTTGTTAAAAAATATGACTGCACTTATTATTAAACGAAATCGTTGTTAGACCTACGACTGCAATTGATTGTATAAAACGTTTGCTTGTGAAATTGCGCCTTTTATACTCTTGGTGTCGCCTCATTGCATCTTGTGTAGACGTCATTGCCACCAAAGTGGTTGTTGTCAGATGGGTCTGTCGGAACTATGCTACGTTATTTAAGAATGGTGGTATTACTTATGGCATATGTAGAAAGTGTATAGTTGTTTCGTATTTTTATTGAACACTACATATGTCCATGGAACTCTTAATTATTGCTGCTACAACAACAACATCATGGAACTCTAAGATGTTGTCATCATGATCACAAAAAACTTGTGATTTCGACTTCGTTGGGCCAGACAGATTAACTGGTGGTAAGGAGGTTGTCATGGGGGCGGGATTTTCTTTAGATACACGACATAGATACATGTTTATGTACATATGCTGGCTAAGTCCCGGTCTATTCGGTATTCCAAAAATAGTTATACAAAAGTTTACAATTAGCGTTGCTCCCCAGAAGTTAATACTCTCATAGATTTATGTAAGGGGTTAGGGATAGTCAGAATTAAAAAAAATAAAATTTTTTTTAGCATTTTCTTAAAGTATAATATCTTAAAAATATTGTGTGAATTTTAAGTGAGTCCGATAAATACTTTTCGAGTTATTCAACAATTAACAGTGGGCGCTCGGGCAAAATATTAAATGCGTTTTTCTCAAAAATGTTTTTTGAACTGGTGATCACTGTGACTTAAAAACCGTTTTGTAGATTTCAATAAAATTTATACTGCTTTTGAAAAAAAAACTCGTGCCTGATCGAAGGTTTTTTTTTCAAAAATTTCGATTTTTTTTAAACAATTAATTGTCGGTTTTTTTCTCAAAAATCTGAAAATGATTTCCTGAGACCGCCATATTGTTAATTTTGAAAAAAAAGTGAAATAATGCTTGATATGAGTAAATATATTTAGTTATATACGTATTTCGCGAGACGGAGAACGGCATTAAATTTGCAAATATAAAAGTACAAAAGAACAAAACTTTCGTTACCTCGACACATTTTGATCGATTTTTGAAATTAAATGCTTTTTACATTCGAAATATACACAGCTTTAAGACTTTCTACTAATAAATAAACCTTTCATTTCAATATTATCGACAAAATCTCGTTAAACTCGAAAAAATTGACTGCAATTTAAGTTTTGTGTTGAAAAATTAGTGTGAAAACTAGAAGACATACGTGAGAAGGACTAACATTTACTTCAACAAAACTGTTTCAAGATTGGAAATCGGAAAAAATGCAGACGAGCTATAAACTTTTAAGAGTCGGAAAACACCCAAATCGGTGTTTTCACGATAAATAAAAAATTTGAGGGTGTTAAAAATTGTTTGAACAAGGTTCCGCGTCGTTCTCGGCTAGATCTACAGTGCCCATCATGTCACTTCAAAAGTTCTGATTGACTGTAGCACCGTGTGATTAGCGTTAATAGTAGCTTTCTATGGCAATATTGACAAAACCTAATCACCCAGTTTTCGGTTAAAACTATTTGCCTTTGCCTCAAATGCTATTGGTTAACAATTTACGGATTTCCTTAGTTAAACGTCGAGGCTTAAGCGAGGAAGTTTGTGAAGGTTTACTTTAAAACACGCTATAATCAAAATATGAAATCATGGAAACTCGTGCCGGTATTTGAGGACTTTCGGAATATAGAAATTAAGCAAAATTTAAGTGAAAACACTACCAGAATCTTTCTACATTTATAGCATTGGACGTAAAATAATATATAATTGATGACTACGCAACTAGCTCGCTGATCTTCGGCTTAGTTCTAATGGAAGAGAAGTAAAGAAGCGGCTTTCCAAAGTTCTCTGTAACTGACTGCGACAAATTTAGGATTAAGCATAATTTTTGTATACCCTATACCCAACAAAAAAAAAAACCAACGCACGCGATGGATCTTGATGTAGCTCTACTTGTTAAAAGATTCAGTTAGTCTAGGCTTAATATAATTAAGTTTAACTTAAGAAATTGGCAAAGCTTACATAGCACTTCCAATTTTTTGTTATCATTTAATTTGTTTGTTTTAAATTTTCTTTTCCAGCTGTTGTTATTATAACAGCATAAAATATGCTCCGTTAAATTTTTGAGCAATGCCGTTTAGTAACAGTCCTTGGCTGGATATGAAATCGGTTCGTTCCAGTAACGTAGAACCAACTATCTCGGATATGCTGTAAAATGAAGGGTTCTTCTTAAGCAAGCAAATTCTTATAACTAAGCTAATAAAGGAGGATTGTTCCATATGTAGAAGTCCACGCAAGTGGGGAAAGTTACTGATCGCCATTCACTTGGGAGTGGCCAGGACGATTCTTCTGCACATGGTTCAAACAGCTCACAACTCCCGGGATTAGCCCAAGTGTCCTCTGGGTAGCTTCCGAACACCCGTTCGGGAGTGAGCTAAAGTGAGAAGGCGAAACATTCCAGGATAGCTGGTCGTGCGCTTGGCTTGGGACTCGCCACTTAAAAACCTCCCCTAATGAAAACATACACAAAGCCTCGGATGAGAACTTCCAACACTGATGACGACCCCTGCAAACGAACTAAGGTCTATAACTTGATGGCATGCACCTGGAATGTCCGTTCTCTTAATGGGGAAGGTGCCTCTGCCCGGCTGGTTGAAGTCCTCGTGAGAGTAAAGGCTGACATAACTACCATCCAAGAGATGCGATGGCCGGGGCAAGGCAAGAAAACCATAGGACCTTGCGACGTCTATTACAGCTGCCATGTAAAGGAGCGCAAATTCGGTGTCCGATTTGTTGTGGGAGAGAGACTTCGTCGCCAAGTACTGTCGTTCACTCCGGTGGTCGAGCGTCTCGCAATAATCCGCATCAAAGCCCGTTTTTTTAACATCTCGCTAATTTGCGCCCACGCCCCGACAGAATAGAAGAATGATGCGACCAAAGATTCCTTCTATGAGCGCTTGCAATGTTCCTACGAACGCTGCTCCCGCCACGACATATAAATCGTGCTTGGCGACTTCAACGCCAGGGTGGGCAAGGAGGGAATTTTGGGTTACACAGTCGGAAAATTCAGCCTGCACAACGAAATATCCGGTAACGGACAGAGGCTGATCGACTTGGTAGTCTGCAGTTCCAGATTCCAGCATAAGAAAATACATCAAGCAACGTGGCTGCCTCCTGATCGGAAAACGCGAAACCAAATCGATAATGTTGTGATAGATGGAACACACGCTTCTAGTGTTTTAGATGTACGTACGATCCGAGGATCCAATATCGACTCGGATCATTCATTACCTTGTTGCAGCCAAACTACGCACACGGCTCTGTGCAGCGACATCGAAAAGCTGCAATCACAACAGACAGCCAGAAGATTCGCCACTCGACTCTCACTCCTGATCTCAGAGAATACTCCCCAACAAACCGGCATGCACGAGCAATGGAGCAACATTTCTCGTTCCCTACGTACCGCCGCCGAAGAAGAAATCGGATTCCGACGAGCCCGAAGAAATAGTTGGTACGACGAGGAATGTCAGGAAAAAAAGATGCTGCCTATAGAGCCACGCTGCGATCGGGCGCAACGCGAGCCATGTGGGATCGCTACAGAGAGCTAAGAAAGGAAGAGAGACGTATTATCCGACAGAAGAAACGAGAGGCCGAAATACGTGAGTGCGAGGAGCTTGAGATGCTGGCCAATAGGAACAACGCCCGAAAATTCTACCAGAAATTTCGGCGGCTTACAGAAAGAAGGTTTCAAGACCGGGGAGTTTTCCTGTAAGAACAAAGATCTGGTGACTGACGTCCAGAGCATGCTTAAGTTGTGGAGGGAACACTTCTCGAACCTGCTAAATAGTGATAGCTGCGCATTTCACAGAGAATGTTAAGATACCGATACCCCAATCGTCGACGACGGAATCGACGTTCCGCTACCCGTCCATGACGAGGTGAAAATAGCGATAACGCAGCTAAAGAACAACAAAGCCGCGGGCGCCAACGGACTGCCGGCTTAGCTATTCAAACATGGCGGCGAGGAGCTGGTAAGGTGCGTGTATCAGCTCATATGCAAAATATGGTCGGATGAAAGCATGCCTGCTGATTGGAATTTAAGTGTGCTCTGCCCAATCGATAAGAAGGGCGATCCTGCAATTTGTGCCAATTACCGCGGGATTAGTCTTCTAAATATCGCCTATAAGGTTCTAGCGAACGTATTGTGTGAAAGGCTGAAGCCCACCATCAACCAACTGATTGGACTTTATCAGTATGGCTTTAGACCTGAAAAGTCTACCATCGACCAAATATTCATAAACGCAAATCTTGGAAAATACCCATGAAAGGAGAATCGACACGCGCCATCTTTTCGTCGATTTCAAAGCTGCATTCGACAGTATCTGTATGCCGCGATGTCTGAATTTGGTATCCCCACAAAACTAATACGGCTATGCAAGATGACGTTGCTCAACACCAGCAGCGCCGTCAGAATTGGGAAGGACCTCTCCGAGTCGTTTGATACCAAACGAGGTTTCAGACAGGGTGACTCGCTGTCATGTGACTTCTTTAACTTGATGTTGGAGAGGATCGTACAAGCCGCAGAACTTAATCGCTCCGGCACAATTTTTTATAAGAGCGTACAATTGTTGACGTATGCCGATGATATCGACATAATCGGCCTTAACAACCGCGTTGTTAGTTCTGCGGTGAACGAGGACAAAACGAAGTACCTCCTGTCATCAAACAAACAGTCGGCGCACTCGCGTATCGGCACCCACGTCACTGTTGACTGTTATAATTTCGAGGTTGTAAAGGACTTCGTATATTTAGGAACCAGCATTAGCCCCTATAACAATGATAGCCTTGAAATCCAATGCAGAATATCTCTTACCAACAAGTGCTACTTTGGACTAGGTAGGCAATTGAGTAGTAAAGTCCTCTCTCGACGAACAAAACTAACGCTCTACAAGACTCTCATCATGCCCGTCCTAACGTATGGCGCAGAAGCGTGGACGATGACAACATCCGATGAAGCGACGCTTGGAGTGTTTGAGAGAAAGATTCTGTGGAAGATTTTTGGACCTTTGCACGTTGGTGGACCTATCGCGCCAATTAAGAAGAAGAAGAAGAAGCTAATAAATGCCCGTGATATACTGTTCACTATACAGGGCTAGATTACTGTGGCGGCAGCCCTTGGTCGGGAAAAACCTGAGTCATTCCGGTAATGCAGAATGGGCTGCCTTGTAAATGCGCAGCGAATAAAGATCCAGCGGTTACGCTGGCTGGGTCATGTTGTCCGAATGGATACAAACGCTCCGGCTCTGAAAGTATTCGGTGCGGTACCAGCTGGTGGTAGCAGAGGAAGAGGAAGGGTCTCCTCTGCCATGGACCCTCGGTGTGTCCAACTAGAGCCGGTTAGCTCGAGAAAGAAACGACTTGCGCGCTTTGTTAAACTCGGCCAAAATCGCGTAAGCGGTTATCACGTGAATTAAGAAGAAGAAGAAGCTAATAAATTAAAATTGGCAACAGTTGCGATTGGCGACGTAGGAGAAAATAGAATTTATTTAAACCATTAAATTCGTGACAGATATGCATTGCAAACAAAATTATAAAACCCATTTTATACGTTAGTTGGATTTGAGAAATAAGGTCGTAAAAATAAGCGTTTGAGTTAAGCACGACTGAAGTGGGGAATTTTATTTGGGATTAGAATGAGATGATTTTACGAGTAACAAATCTATGTTCATATACTGGCATCCGGATTTAAAATGTGGGAGGCTGCATTTTCTTATGAAAATAAGTTATTCAATTTGTTAAGTTCGTTTTGAAAATACTTATTTATTCATGCAAAAAGATTTTTCAAATTATCAGGATATTGAAGTTTCAAATATTCACGATTACAGTTTCTATCATATGTCAAATTTTTAGAAATACTGTTGAAAAAGTGAGTATCTGTAAAAATATTGCAATATCTATAGTTCAAATTGAATACTTCGTTACTAATTTTATGTATTATGTTTGGAATTTTGATTATAAAATAAAAAAATATATGTATTTGTCAGATTTTAATCATTCAATAAGAAGTACTTGTCAAGGAGATGAAGGTTTTGGGATGTGTTGTAAATAATTTATGTACAAAAAATTATTTGGCTTTGCAGAATTCATTATTTCACTTTGCTTGGCGTCTAATTGCTGCTCAAGATGTTTTGTTTCTGAACATACATGTGTATGTATGTATATCGTGTAAACAGCTTCTTCTTCTTCTTCGTTTTTCAGTTGTTCAGCGTCTTTTTTAAAAACTCGGTGCTGTGATCTAACTTATTTTTTATACCCACGCGCTTGAACACAAAAGAACACATAACGGTCATATGTAAGGGTTTTCCAATAACAGGTGATATTTGAATAGCCCGCTATTTCGGTAGATGTCACTTTTGAAGCTGTCATTTTTTGATATTTGACAAGCAGAAACTACGCCATTAATAAAAATGGAACGATGCACACTTAAACAACGCATTGAAATTATTCAAATTTCACTATAAAAATGGTGAAAATTTGGCAAAAACGGTTCGTAAAACTCGAAAATTTTTGGGTCATCGTGAAGCATCTTGTCGGACCGCAATACAGATATTGGTGAAAAAAATTCGAGCTGTTGGGACAAGTTAGTGATGTGAAGAATAAAACCCGTGCACGTCGCGCAAGAACAGCCGAAAATATTGCTGTTGTAGCCGAAGGTGTTGAAGAAAACCCAGGTTTGTCCATTCTCGTCGTTCTTTGGAATTAGGCATTCTACAAACGTCATTACACCGTATTTTGCATAAAGATTTGGGTCTTAACGTCGTGTCTTTGCTGATTGGGTCGTTGAAATGCGTGAAAATGATCCGGCATTCCATCGAAAAATCATCTTGAGTGATGAGACCCATTTCCCCCACAGTGGCTTCGTCAACAAGCAAAATTGTCGGACCTGGGCTCATAAAATCCAAGAGTTATTGTTGAAAAGCCTCTATATCCTCAACGTGTGACTGTTTGGTGCGGTTTATGGTCCGGCGGAGTCATTGGACCTTACTTTTTCGAAAATGAAGCTGGAGCAACTGTTATGGTGAATGGACCGCGCTATCGAGAGATGATTAACAATTTTTTATGGCCGGAATCGGATGGTATTGATCTGGACAACGTTTATTTTATAAACGAATAACATCTCTTATTGGAAAACCTTTTACATACATATATCAGAATTATGACAGGAGCCAATTTAGCGTTGTCGGTCCCTCCGTGATAGGAATATATTTCAATGAATCTTTGTACACATTATTTTAAAGGGTATTTCGAAAGACGCACCTAGATGTTGTTTTAAGATAACACATGTAAAAATTTAGATTCTTTGAGGTTTCACTATTTTTATTCAAAACACGGCTCTTAACAATTGTGAAAATATAAGGAAAATTACATCATCTAAATGTCAATCTTGATCACATCTACAGGTAAAATCCGCCAAACAGTCAATTCATGAATAACTAACTGTTGGGAACGTGGTTTTTGTTGTTCTGCAATACTTTGCGCTACAACAAGTATAGTTTTTGGTCTATCCTTGACAGACCCGGTTTCTTAAGGGGGGATTCTACTGTAAAAATCAAATTTTCATGGATTTTGTTTTCATACTTGTATTAATTTAATTAGTAAAAAAAAGTTTAGGGTTACATAAACACAGGTCTTGAGTGTACAAAAAATTTTTTTAAATTTATTTTCATTTCAAAATGGCAGCTGTACAGCCGCTGTACAGCCGCTCCCCCGAAACGCCTTTTGAAATCTGCCCACACTGTCGCGCATTTAAAAAAAATCTGAAATGAAAAAAACCACATTTTTTTTATTACATATCATTATTTTTAGTTGTTAAGCCTATTACTTGCAAAAAAAAAATTTTTTTGTAAAATTTTTGAAGTTTTTTAAAAAATCGACATTTTTTTGTTGTCATTTTGTTATTAAAAAAGGGGTTATAAATAATAAATTTTTTCCCACCATAGCTTTAAAAACTAGTAAATATTGTTAAAAATATACTATCAAAGTTTGAGCTTGATATGTTAATTTTTCACGGAGCTGTGATGTGGGCAATTTTGAAAACGTGGTTTCGAGAAAAACACGCTTAAACAATTTTTCATACTTACAGCATATGACCGTAAACCGCTCGAGCGCTCGGTTTATACCTGCTTTGCTAAAACTTTTATAACTTGAAAACTATTCAAGATTTCTTTTCAAGATTTTCATGGAACATTCTGGAGTTGTTTCTGAGTATGTTTCAACAAAAAGTAAAAAATCGATTTTTTTTAAGTTTTACAGTAGAGGCCCCCCTTAACATTTCTTCACCAACCTTTGTATTGTCGACTCATTGGGACGGTTATTTTCACCAAAAATGTTACGAATTTTACGATATGTTACTCATATTACACCCAACCTCATTTAGATATGACATAATTATTATAACCGCGCACTTGCGCCCAAGGTTATTATAATCTTTATACGTATGTTAAGACTAAATTTCCATGGAACACTTTTACTTTTTAGTAATTAATTTTATAATAACAATTAACTAATGTATTAAATAAATTAATTTTATCATTATAATTAATTTAATATTTGTTTGGAAGCACTTAATGAGTATTAGTAACGCCGCGTTCATATAGGCAAATATTTGTTGCTTCAACCCTTTTAGTGATATCATTCTTCTCAATGTTGTTGTTGACTATAGATTAAAAACTAACAATTGCAAGGTGTATGAACCCAACGGGAACATAAAAAGATAATTCGGAAAGTTGAAGCAACAAAAGTGCTTCTGTATGAACGCGATCTAATAAAACTCTCTTCGAACAGAGTTGGTAGTACTGAAAATAGTGAGTTACTATATACCAGTTTTATACCAGTAATAAATATTATTGTTGCTTTCACACGCAAATTTTTCGTTAAGTGAGCAGGGCTCACAGATAGCGAGCGGAGAAGTGCGAACCGAAGGCGGAGCGATGGGGGTGAGCGAATTTGACAGAATAAGCTGATGGAATAACGTCACTTGGGAAGTGTTTACAAAACAAACCGAGATTGTGTTGTTGATACATATATGGAAAAACTCAACCAATGACACTTGGTTACCGGCTGAACAACGGCTGATTGGACGAGTGTGTGAATACATGTGAAATAATATACTATTGTGTTAGTGATATACGAAATAAAATCAACGCAGTTTTCGCTCATGTTGCTTTATTGCTATCTGAACGACTGATTGGATGAGTGTGTGAATACATGTGAAATGATCGAGCAGATTTCGGTTGCCGAATTTCTAAGTGGCGTGGCAGTTCCTCTCACAACTTTCTGTTTCACCACAATTAAAGAACAAATCTTGTACGCTCCCACGGTAGTCGGTTCTACGTAATCGGAACGACCCGGATTTATATCCGGCCAAGGACTGTCACTTCAGCACAATTTCCCGAATATGTATGTATAGCGAATGCTTATGCTGCTATGATACAACAACAACAGCAAACCTTGTAAATCTATCATCCTTGGGTATAAAGCCTTAAACGAATTATGAGTGCAACAGAGCAGTAAAATGATTAAAACAATGGAAATTTCATTTATCCATAATTCATATGAAAAATTTGATTGTAAATATGTATGCTAGCCACTTTTCAAAGCGATTGGACAGTTTTCATTAAAAATCTCTTGTGCGTTAAAAATTTGGGAAAAAGCTTGAAAGTATTCAAAAGGGAAAGTGAATACTTTCTGAATTCCCAGTGATACGTGACTGCATATTGGGTCTGTGAAAGCTGTTAGGCCCCGCTTCTGCTCCAATTTGTGTTGTGTACGTTCACGCTATTCTACAAATTGAGGGTTACGTAGGTTTATGCTGAGTCTAAACAGTAAATGACTTTTATAAGGAGCTTTAAGAACAGAAATTCAGTCGGAGACTTACCATTGTTTGCCGAAGAGGGACGACTGTACGCAGTGCGTTAAGAAACTAAAACATACAGCGGAAATGTTATGCACAAATACATACACCGGAGTACGACAGCCACATTAGATTATTTTTACTAGTCTAACATAAATTCTGAAGATTTGGCAGCAGACGAGTACCAATGACTCACTCGAATGACACAAACCCAAACAGACGTAATTTACTTGAGGGCTTTGTGCCATCAAATTAGGAACGAAGTAACTAAAATAAATAAGAAATTGAAAGTAAAACCCAAAGTGACCAATTAAAATAAATATACACATACATATGCACATATGCTGTGCTGTGATGTGGCAGAAATTAAAGAATGAACAACTAAATAAACACGCTTTATGCAATGCAGAGATCAGTAATATTTATGTATATTTATTTACGCCTAGAGCTATTGTAAATGGTTCAGACATTAGAAAACATTACAATATATGGTATACATAGGTGTTTTTTTGTATAATGCGCTTAATGGTAAATTCTGATCAAAATATGCTAAAACATTACGCAATAAATAGTACTTCAGTCTTTTATAGAATATTGATTTTGAATCCGATAAGTCTAGATCTAAAAAATTCATAAAAGAATTGAACTCAGACAAAGCTCTATTAATTGGATCATTAGCATTGTAGAGCGTTTTCTATAAGCTTATATGAAAAATATCGAAACTGCAAAGGTTTCTACATGGCACATTAAAATCAATTAACCAAAGAAGGAACTAGCAGTCGATTTTACCCGAAAGAATGTCGTGAAGAAATGAAATCGTATCCATTGCATTACAATTTAGCGAACAAATGAAGAGCATTGAATTTTGAGTGTATATGGATCAGAGAATTGCGAGTGATTTTGAAATAATATAATTTATATGCCAAATTTATATTCTCGTCCACCGATTCAAGAGTGGTGTTCGATAGATGTACGATGTGTTAAGTGGATTGAGCAGCTTAGAAAACTTTATTTTATAACATTTTTTGACGTGATAACGTCTTATAATTCGATTTAGAAAGCTGCACGCACGAAAAAATGTGTCGTTATCTTGCTCATTCGTCGTTATCTTGCTCATGCGTCGTTACCTTGCTTGAACTGCAAGCGAGAGTTCGGAACGAACGACAAAGAGCACAATCGGCTCCCCCATAATCGAAATTGAACATATATTTCATGAATTTGAAGAATGTTTCGTCACTTTTCACGTTTGTGTAAATGTAACTTGATCAATTCCATTTACCTCCTTCTCTATATCCATACAAAATATATATCAAACCAATAAAATTAAAATTTTGTTTTGAAAATTGCAACCATTACATCAGTATTTTCTTATGTCTTTGTTACGTTAAACTATCGTCAGTAAACCGACTTTACAGACAACCTCTTTTTATGCTAAGGCGAAGGCGATTCATTACACACCGATTATAAAGCTTATTGAGTTCTGATAGTAAGTTCTGAGAAAACTTTAAAGTCATCGGCATAAAGAAGAAGTCATCTCGTAGAAGAGAGAGAAGAGAATAAAAAGTAATGGTCCTAAGATGCTACACTGGGAAACCCCAGAGAAGACAATAAATTGTTTCGATGAAACACCATTAATAATAACACTAGAACTCCTCTAGTTCCAAAAAGATAGAATGAAAACCAAAATTTGCCAATTTAGCAATCGGGATTTGTGGGAAATCGTATCAAAAGCTTTAGAGAAATCAGTGTAAATTAGATCCATTTGGACGACGAAGTTGATGTATGTAAATCGAGCCGCCACAAACTCGTGCTGATTAATAATACCAATGACTTTCTCCGTGCAACGCGGCTTTAAAATCCAGCCATTTTCACAGTTCTTTGCACAGTAGCTTTGCTAAAATATTTGGAAAACTGTAAATTGATGTGTTCTGCAAATTTTGTGGCCATAACCTTAGGGTTATTTTGCACTTAATGCACGTTATATCGTTTCTCCCGATTTGCAAGTAGTGGAGGTCAGTCAGTTCATGGACGGAATACGTAATCTCCACTTTCTTTAAAGCTTTTAATTACTCTCTGGACTGAGGAATGCGTTCTTCTGACGGTTGCTTCTATTGCGCGTAAAGTTGTTTCCTTCTTCCACAACATTACAATAATTTATCTTCTCCAAATTCAATTCCTTTTCTTTTGGCCTCCATGATCTTTTACGCTCTTGAAAATTCTATAGATGCAATTAATATTGATTACTTATGAATAAATTAGGCAAGCGCATACTAATGACCAACGACGCATCAATACAACTTCGAGAGAGTACCAAATTATTGTTTGTACACACACTTTTGCTGCGTACAATTGATGGTACGATTACGATACTACGGAACGGAACGGTGGTGAGAATTCATTTACATGGGGCTCTCATTAGTTTCATCGTGTCAGCTGATACGGGCGCACGCTTACGTTGATGAGTCGGAGCACGATTATCGATAGCTTAGAGGCAAACGCAGTAGTTAAAATTATTTTTGGTGGAATATTTTAAGAAAGGATTGGGTTAAATTCAAAAAAGTATTTCAAAAAATGTTGTTCAATTTTCTGACATATATAAGCATAAATGCTAAGGAATATAATTTGTACGTACAGCTTTGCTGCTAAACGTACATACTTACATGTATATTCCAATGAATACATAGATCCTTGTTTGAAAGGTGGAGCAATTTACATTAAGAAAAAATGCATTCGAACTTTGTATCTGTAGCCTTTTGTTTTTTTTTATTATTAATTTTTATATATTACTACTCAACCATCTAGTACATGAATTTTTGTTTTGACTCCAAAAATCCTAACAGATGAAACTTGCTAGGAAATTTTTTATTTGATCTACTTATTTTACCTAATATGAGTAAAAATAACCCGATATAAAAAGGCCGATAGTCTTAGTAGCTAGTACCCCTTTTTTGTAATATAGTTATTTATAATTATATTTCATTGTTAATAAATAAATAAATAACCCACGCAGTAATGATTTAACTGGTTTAGATACTTAAAAAACAATAAAAGTTAAATGCAAAGCATTATTTAGAGATTTATTTGGAAAGTTTATTTATTTTTTATTATGTATTTAACAGAAATATTGTTTTATTGTAATACATGGGCTGAAAAGTCCCGGGCCTAACACATAGATGGTTTTATAGTTTTATTGCTTCCACCTCTTTTTCATTTAGTACTAACGCTAAAAAGACAGCTGTTAAAATTTCATTATATTCTATTCTATTAGTTCGTGAGTTACGCTACTTTTGATAGGAAAAATACCATCAAGCGAAGCAATGTCTTGAAATACATATGTTATGGGGACTCCGCTCCATCAGAAACAAGATTAAAACAATGGAATGGAAACAAGAATAAAACACCGATGATGTACAACGCAATGGATGTCCAAATGAGGCGGTAACACCAAAAACATTAAAAAAATCTACAAAATCGTTTTGAATGATTGAAAAGTGAAGTTGAGTGAGTTAGCTGACATCGTAACGATATCAAAACAACGTTTGGCTTTTTATATAGCATGAGCATTTGGCTATGAAAAAGCTCTGTTTAAAGTGGGTGCCGCGTTTGCTCACTGTTTTGTTTCATCAAGACAACGCACCGTGTCTCAAGTCAATAAAAACAATGACAAGACTACATGAATTGAACTTCGAATTGCTCCCACATCCACTGAATTCGGCAGATTTGGATCCCAGCGATTACTGGCTGTTTGCAGACCTACAAAATATTCGCTGCATGAAGAGAGCTGAAACTGAGACTGAATTTGAGGCAAAAGATAAATCGTTTTACAAAAGTGGTATCGAAATATTAGAGCGGTGCTGGAGTGATTGCGTTGTTTTTTATGGAAATTAGTTTGATGAAAAAGCTAACTCTGAACAAAAAAACGTGTTTTCTTTTTAAGGCCTGGGAGTTTTCAGTCCATGTGTTAGAATTACAAAAATTACCTTCTAATTTACAACCAGAATATTTGCTCACTATTTTGCTGAACTTTCGAAAACTGGCTCCAATAGGCCATTTGATAGTATCGAATGTCAATCGGTGGAACATAGGACGTTTTTGCCTTTACTGGAGCTGAGCTAAAAGGCAGCCGATCACGTTTTGCAGACTGTGTTGAACCTGCACTTCCACCACTTCGATTCTAATTTGATCTACTTTTGTATAATAAATATAAATTGACCTTAGCATAGGAAAAATAGCCGATGCACCCATTTATTTGCCTTCATTGTTCATTATAAGGCATCGGCCAATGAGCCCAGCTTATTTCAATTGTTTTTTTTTCTTTTCGAATGCAATGTGTTGCGGTTGAGGAGTGCAATACATTCTGACAACTAATAAATGCTTTTGTTCCCACGTAAGTGGAAAGAAGGTGATTTGAATTTGTGTCGTACCAAAAAATCATGCTTACATCCGCTCCACAAACTGTTCCAACACACTCCTCAGAAAACTCGCATTCATTTGGTTTTTGGAGTTTAGTAGCGGTCAAAAGTAATGTGAGGAACGCGATATGTTTGAAATGTACCTAATCCGTATATTCGGCGGCTTTTCAAGTAAATTAACAATCTCACAGAGGTGTAAAATTCATCGAAGCGTATTATATGATTTATATAATCTGGTATGTTCTTTGACAATCTTCCAACGACGTTTGAGACAGGTTCAAGGTCAGCGTAGTTAGGGAAAAATTGATTAACACCAGCGTCACAATATAATTCGCTCCCCTATGTGGTTTTGCCGGTATATACTGCCTTGATGCGTTTTAAATTTTACGGAAATATCGTTTTTGATGGCTTATAAATTCTAAAAGATATAAAACT
Source organism: Anastrepha fraterculus (assembly GCA_037575425.1). Classification (NCBI taxonomy): domain Eukaryota; kingdom Metazoa; phylum Arthropoda; class Insecta; order Diptera; family Tephritidae; genus Anastrepha; species Anastrepha fraterculus. Next base: position 130,019 of record JAYXIM010055516.1, on the reverse strand, counting down.
TGTTTATAGATAAAGGAATTTAAAAAATGTATGAATAGCTTACCTTTAGAAAATCGTCTGAAATAAAATAACGAAAGCAAAACTATTAAGTTGTTAAACGTTTTAGAAAATCCGTTGTGTGCCCTTGTTACCATGAAAATTTATCTCGTTTATGTGGAACTGAGGGTTTATGTTATTTCATAGAATTCCTTTAATTGTTGGCATATTATTTGGAATTTTACTATAGATGCCACAAAACAGTTACCAAATGGGTATTTTGGATCACCCAACCGTCCTCTTCTTGTAGACACAGAATATTTTATTTGCCAAGTTTTCTGGTAGACTAAGCAGTTGAGACCATTTCTTCTCCAGGTGAAGAAATACAACTGGAACTGGACATTACAGAAGAAGATGGCCCAATATCTTTCAGATTCAAGCTGGTATCCATTGTATTCCTCATAACTTCTGAAGAATTTAGCATTTAATAAATCAAGGGATCTTCAGGTAAAGCAAACTCAAATATCCGTCGTTATTATCGTAATCGACTCCGCACTCGTCCTCAGAAGCGTCATCATCAGACGATAATTGTTAAAAAATGCTTAACTTCATCTTCTGATAGGTTTTTACAGCTGCTTCGAAACACATCTAATAAACAAACGAAAATGAAACCAATTGGGAAGTTGAAATGTGAAGTTGTTAAAATAAATGCACTTATCTGCATGGGTTCGTCTCAAGGCGGGCCTTATTTACCTGTTGGGTATAACCTTTTGTACGAACAATGCTATAAATGTGTACGTAACACTATTTAGATTCGTATGATATTTGTTTACTAACAAGCACTTTTGATGTGTAATTGCACAGATAATTCAAAGAATGAAAATTGAATGGCCCACCACTTCGAATTGGAATAAATCAAAGCTAAAAGTTATATTGCCAAACTAGGAGCGTAAAAATAAAACTGAAAACTCACTCTACTTATACATATTTGTGAAATACATATAAATTACGAGCTGTGTTTAAGAAAAAAGAAGAAGGCTTCAAATTTCGCGAGCATTTGGCTTTCGATTATTATTATTTTTTATATTGGTACACTCGTCTCGAAGATATGTTTGGTTTGTTTGTGAGAGGCATAAATAAGACGAGTGTTTTGCATGTTCGGCGATTTTCTGCTATCGACTCTTGGCTCCCTGGACTCCTCCATTGGGACGATTAGGCTTTGGTTTCGATGTCACAACCATATACCTATGATTCGTCACCACTTGTGACCCTTTTAAGCAAATCTGGATCATCGTTGTCGTCATTCAACAATTCCTGAGCAATGCTCATGCGACGTTGTTTTTGGTCAAACTGGTGTATTAAATTGTCACAATTCAAGCGTTCAAGTAAACCAGACTCAATGCACAGTAGAGCCAGACTATTCAGGCGGTTTTCAGACATTGTTGAACGCAAATGATTTTTTACTCTATTTAGACATGAAAATGAACGTTCTGCGCTGCAGTTTGTTGACACTAATGTGTTAAATATTCGATATGCTATCTCCACATTTGGAAACTCAGAAACTCGTTCGTCCGCAGAAGTTTCAGAAGGTCAGATGGCGAGTTACGTTCTATTTTTCGTTCAGAACAGTACGCGTGAAAATGAATCATTTCGACAGTGAATGAAATCTCAAGGTCTGAAGTATAAGCTTTTCTCAAATATTCCGATCTTTCACGAAGCTCTTTGAAATTCAAACCTCCAAAATTAGTAATCACTAAAAATTTCTCGTATAACCTTTCATATGCTTGGTTTCTCTTTCTCAATTCTGAATCAACGTTGTCTAGTATGATATTGAAGGTATTTATCTCTTGATTCGTCAGCTTGTAACCTTTCTTCTTCTTTTTCTCGAAACAGTTGTCTGATATTCTTGTATCTGCTGCTATTTTTATTAGTCCACGATAGTCATTAACTACATCAGTAATGTTGATTTCAACTTTCTGTAATCTTTTACTAACCGCGTGGAATCGTGATAGTAAAAAATTCCAAAGAATGTGCATGAATGTTATATCAAGTCTCTCTAGTTGAATCCTCAGTACTCTAGCTTCTTGTCTCGTTATAGCATTCTGAGTTACATCTTCTTCGAATAAGATCGGAGTTTCAATGATTTTGCCATAGTAGACAAAATATTTTGTTACATCAATACGGTTATCTATGTATTATTAAGAACATTTGTCAATAAAAAAGTATTTGAATGCTTTTACTGTATGCACCTGCTTTCTAACCTTGTTTTAGAAGGACTGTCGGTTTTTAACAATTTAATATACAAAATCGAATGAGTGAAGTATTTTTTCCTGCGCCACATTTGCGCTAACCGCACTCTCTCCAACTTCGAAATATTTTTGTTATTGCGAATAAAATCAATTTTTATGGCCTAAAGAAGTCAATGAATAAAATCGCTCTGGCGGGTATTGTGGGCCACGTATTATATAACCATAGATAACGATTATTTCTGTGTGTACGAAGGTTTCTGAAGATGGAATTGCAGACAAACTATTAATTACAACAATTATCCTGAATCAACATTGTTTGATAAGTAATTTCTCGCATATATAATGACTAAACTTCACAAACTGTTAGAAACTAATTCGAGATCAGCTTCTTGTTTTCTCCATAAGCGTTTTCCTAAGGTGGCCCCTAATACCCGCCGCTCCTCGAGTATAATTTTTTTTTTCAATTTTCTTCTCCTAGTTTTGCCGCCCTTCTAGAATCTGCCGCCCTGTGCGCAGGCACCGTTGGCACTTAGTGTAAATCCGCCACTGTAAACATGCCATATTGCTAAAACCGTGAACATATCTTCGAGACGAGTGTACCAACATAAAAAAATCATAATCGAAAGTTGAATGTATGTAGTCCGCAAAATTTGAAACCTTCACCTTATTTTTTGAACACACCTCGTATATAAATTTTAAAACTTGAATATAAATTCTATTCTTCATCTATTGGGTACCCGGACATAATGGCATTGCAGGAAACGAAATTGTAGATGAGATTGCCAAAAGCGCTGTATACGAGTACATACAATTCGAACAAGAAAATGGCATACTGAAATCCTTTAAATACGGAATACAATGACATCGCTGCGGACATGAAAACACGATAGACAGGAGGTGGAATAATCTAGCCACTTGTAAAACCGCGAAAATCATGTGTACATAGAATGCATATAATTACGCCAGATTCGTACTAGCCCTGTCTAGAAAGGAAAGCAGACTATCGTAGGTATGCTGCGAGGCCACAATTTGTAAGCGGCACAAGATGGAATTGCAAATAAAGATAGCTACAGATTTTGCAATGAACTAGAAGAAAGGGAAATTCTTGAACACCTTCTATGTTCTTGCCCTGCATTAGCTAGAACCCAAATGAAATGCTTAGGAGCTCTACAATATGAAAGGCTAGAATGTCTCTCTGAGCTAGAGCTTCAGAACTTACTTAGATTCGTAAAAGACGCAGGCTTATTACAAGAAGCCTACTACAAGGAAACGTAAGGGTCAAGCTGCATCTGGTACCACTAAGGACCAACAGTTCTATGTGATGGCTTTTAGCCAACCAGGTCAAGCTAACCTAAAAAAAAATAATAATTGGCGCGTACACTTCTGTTAGGTGTTTGGCCGAGGTCTTCCTCCTATTTGTGGTGGGCGTGTTGATGTTGTTCCACAAATGGAGGGACCTACAGTTTCAAGCCGACTCCGAACGGCAGATATTTTTATGAGGAGCTTTTTTCATGGCAGAAATACACTCGGAGGTTTGCCATTGCCTGCCGAGGGGCGACCGCTGTTAGAAAAATGTTTTTATTAATTTTGCTTTCACCGAGATTCGAACCAACGACCTCTCTGTGAATTCCGAATGGTAATCACGCACCTACCCATTCGGCTACGGCGGCTAACCTAACCTAATATAAATTCGGTGTTTTTTCCTCCCCCGTGTGTAGGCGGTGCTACGTACTAGAAGGTAAAAAAATTCATTAATTCGTATGGCTGGTAAAAACTTAAATTAGAACTTAGTTTCGTGAGCTTAGAGAACTTACTCGTATTTTCTGACTCCTAAAGACTAAAAGTATCAGAGAAAAAGATAGGAAAGAATAGCCCTTGCTTACTGTTTCACAAAATGGGGTAAAAAATATGGTAATATGGGTAAAAAACAGAAACGAAATTTTGTATTTACACTGGTGATACTAGATCATGCGCAGGAAAACGAAACGGACGGTAAAGTTTCCAGCAAGCGTCATGGTGTGGGAATGCATGTCACCATAGGGTGTTGGTACATTGCACTTCATAACTGGCGCAGTAAAAGCATTTGGCCACACACATTTATAGAAAACTAACTTACTTCCATCTTTACAAATGCTTCGTATGAAGGAACTTATCTTCCAGCAAGATGGTGCCATAAAAATTGGTTATAAACAAACAATATTGATATCGAGTTCCGCCTTTAACCCCATCGAATCGTTATGCGGACTCATGAAAATACGATTAAGATATCAGCCCCAACATATGTTTTGGAATTAAGAGTAAAATTAAAAAAAAAAGAGACAAGCAATAAAACGCGTAAAGATCAAAGTAAAGATTACCATAACTCAATATTATTATTATTTTTATTTAGTACACAAGTTTTTCAAAAACAAAATTGGATGATTAATTCTGCGCCACCTTGTATATTGAAATAATTAAAAGAGACATACACAACAAAGAATAGCTATGCTTGCTAACAATGATAAGTGCAAAATGAAAAGGAGAGCATTTCAAATCTCCTTTTTTGTTAAGAATAAAATCCAAATTCTGATTTCTATTAATACATATTATACATATGTACGTACATCTACATTTTCCTTCTAAATTTTAATTTTATGGTAAAAAACGGAAATAAATATTTTATAAAATTATCAATTGATAGGTTGGTATACATATATTTGTACGTATATTGAAATCAGCACTAATCTGGTAAAAAGAATGAGAGTGAACAGTGAAGCTATTAACTTGTCTATTTGGCAATATTAATGTGTTAGAGGAAGAAACAAAATCACACGTACACCATTGTTGACCCAGCGGTCTTGATAAATTGCTACAAATTTAATTTCTTTAGCTCCATCCGTTGGTGGTACGATCAAATGACAGACACAGTAGGGAAAACTGCGATGTAAATAACACCAGTTTACAGCCAAAAAACCTAGGGCCCAAACCATCCAATTCCTATGTGCATATGTTTGTAAAATTGGTTTCTGAGCCCGACATTTTTTTCCTGTCATGTAGTTTTCGAGCTATCGCCAATTAACATAAAGGTTTTGGATCAAAGAAAAAAGGGGTACCAACGAAATTTCTAGTATCCGAAGAATCCGTTGACCGACAAAACCAAGTGATATATCAAATCAATTCAATTTTCTATCACTTGTTCCAGACTTTTTTTCAATAAGTCCAAAAATTTTCAAGATATTTGCAACAATTTGAAATTTTTGAATTGTATTGTAACAAACATCAAAGAACACTAGTTTCGAATAATTTTTTTTACTCATTTTTTTAACCTAACATATCTAAAAAATGTAAGATATAAATGAAAAACCGTCTAATAAATATAAAAAATTAAAATAAGTGGCCAACGCGAAATCGAAATATAAAACTAATTTACCCTCATATTACAAGTATTATTCTACATGTGGTACATTCTGAAGAACTCCCACACCCTTTGCATCAACTTTTTGCAACGGCGCAAGGTTTGCTGTTCAAATTTGAACCTTTGACTGAAAAATAAAATATAAGAATTATAAAACCTATAAGAGGTTTCAAAAGCCTATCGGACGACTCTGAGTTTACCAAATATTTAGCAGCTATTGAATCTACTTCTTGGAAATCTCGGAGCTTGTGATGAGCACGGCGAAATGAAGCAAAATAAATAACCTATTTTAGATTTAAAAAGTGACGTATTTTTTAGTGTGACCGAAATAATTTTTGCATTTATGTATTTATGAAGTTTTTGGATAATACCTTATATATTTTGAAAATGGATTAGCCTTTATTATTAAACAAGAGTAAAATTTTAAATAATTTTTTATTGCTCTTCTTGGAATTTGAACAAATGTTGCCATTCTATTTTTCAAGTTCGATACCTGCATTCTTGAAATTTTTTATAAATAGTTTCAGAACTCAAATGTATACCCTAAGTAGTCGATTCTGTGTTGTCGATTTGTTAAACTTTATTTATGGATATAGGAAAGGTCAATGCAAAAATAAGTATTATCTTCTGAATAATTTTTATTATTTATTTGAGGATCTTTTTCATCTATATCTTACATTTTTAGCAGATATGTTAGGCTTAAAATCGTGAATTTTTTTTTACGAAAGTCGTTTTCTTATATTCTTACAATAAAAATTCACATATTTTTGCAAAGAAATTCCTTTTATTTTAATTTTTTCAATATCTTGAAAACATTTGATTTTTTTTTTAAATTGATGTTTGTTATACTTGGTTTCATCAGTTAACGCTTTCTCCTGATGTTATAAATTTTTATGATCTACATTTTTTACTTTAATCCAATACCGTTATTTGGTTATATCTCGAGAACTACGTGAAATTCTGTAAGTGTTCGGACTCAACAACCGACGTTACATGGGAATTGGATGGTCTGGTTCGTAGGTAATAAAATCATTAATTATTATAAGCAGTCAAAGGGAGATCACAGCAACCAGAATGCATGTATGTGTATATGTAATTAAAACACTTTTGGATGAGATTACGTTAATTTTATTGTGTATCCAGTACGACAGAATATAGCGTACATTATAGTAATTTTCATCCTTATCGCGACAATCATTATTAGATTTGCAATCTGCGTTTATAATAGGTTTCATTTTTATTTTTGTAATTTTCACTCTGTTAATAAGATTTTTATTTATTTCTCAATATATGGATCTTTTTTTAAATATCAATATTTGAATCTCTTTTGTTTTTGCTCTCTTCTGTTTTTATGTAATGTGTTTATAGCAGTTTTTATTTCTTCGCTACAGCTGTTTCCTTTCCTAAGCTGAATTTATACATAGATACACACATATGTATGTATGCTTGTATAGGTAAAATAATAAACAACACATAACGAATGTGCTCTTTTATATATTCCAATGGAATTAAATAAAATGAAAATAATTATAAAATATCGAAATAAATAATTATTATAAGAATAAAAGATCGCAATTACTGTGAGTACCAGTTAAATTAAATATTAAATTAAATATTAAAAAACCGAAACGAGTAAAAGAACTGAGAACAATCGCAAACATTTAATATATTAAACAAATGAGATTGAAATAAAGTAAACTAAAATGGACGGAAACAAAACAGGAATAAAATAAAATGAAATAAGTGATTCAAATTTCAATAATATTAAGTAGACCTACCTATGTATGCATATACATATATACATATGTAGCTACATGCATAATTTTTAAAACTCAGTAAATTTATTGGCAGGAAAGGCTTCTGTTGTATGTAAATATTAGTATGCGTTTATGCATGTATTTCTATACCCACGCACTAGCATTCAAGGGTATTCTAATTTTTCATTCATGAAATTTTTGATGAAAATAATATAATATAAAATTATTTCAAGTTATCTCATAATTACTTATAGTTCAGTTGGCTTTTGTCTTTGAATATTTAACCAATAATCTTTAGGATTCAAAAAGTACACGCCTCGATAAATGAATTGTGTTTGGTTGCATGTATGTATGTATGTATGTATATTCGTAGTTAGTTATGGTTAGAAGGTGTATGAGAATGCTTGTAGGAAAAGACGTCCGTACGGCTTTTCCGATTTCTACGCGATTTATCATTTTACTTTTTATATCACTTTCTTCTTCTAAATTGCCTTTATCTGCTACTACAGTAGTTAAGTACTTAAAATTTAGACGTAATTTCTTTTATATAGTATGTATATGCCAAAGTGAATGTTTATACTTTTTTGTAATTATTTTTTTTCCGCACAAATTTTGCTTGCTAACTTTTTCATTGCTTAATTAGTTATCTCTTCGGTGGTTAGAGCAGGTTTACTAGCTTTGACATCACCTGCCCCTGAATTTGCATCACATTGTGTCTTAGCTAAAATTATAGCTGCATCAGCAGCTGCCACCAAATCAGCTGCACTGGGTGAATGTGCAGCTACTACTAAATTGCCTACAGAGCCATTTTCATCATTACCATCTTCTACGCTTGCGCTGTTTCCATCACCACCGACTACATTCACATCTACCTCCACCCCAATATCGCCTCCAACTGCGTTGCCACCGCCATCCATTCCATCCTCATCCATATCTCCTTCAACGACATCGGCAACTTCAGTAACATCAGTTTCCATGTCTGTTGTCCCGTCAATCTCTGCCACTGTTGTTTCCAAACTAATCGTTAGACCGTCTGAAGTTTTTGCTTCCGGTACGCCATTTTTGGTAAGTACAACATTATCGTTTATTTTTTCAATAGCTGAGCTCGCCAACTCGACATCAGCATTTTTTATTGTGGTAATTTCGATACCATTGGCGTCGATGATGTTTAAGGAGTCATTAGTAGTGATGAAGTTATTAGTAGTGGTATTGTTGTTGGATAAAGTAGATAAGTTAGCAACGGTATTCATGTCGCTTACTATTGGAACGATATCTTCAATATCGGATGTAAGCAATGTGTCTCCCACTTGTTTTTTGTTAACTTCTTCTTTTACGACCTCTTTCTCTGCTTCCGTTTCCATTGGTTCATCTGCAGTAGCGGCAGCCATGATGGCGTCGATTGTTGACGTTGCTGCTGCATTGGATGTTAGTGTCTTTTTAGTATTGGAATTATCTATTCCGACGGCTGTCTCTTCTTGCTCTGCTAAACTCTCTTTCTCTTTTCCTCCCGTTTTTAAATTGGCCTTGGAAGCAACGCTTCTGTTAGTGCTAGTGGTGTCACTGTTATTATTATTGTTGTTGGCGATGTTGGTATTGGAAGACGTGGCTGTCTGCTCAGCTGTTTGTGGTTCAGTCTCTTGCTCTACGAGAAGCTCATTCGGTTCGATAATACCATTGCGTTCTCGCGTTAACTGCAAGTCTTTTATTGTTGGCTGTAACAGTTTTGCCGGTTGTTGTTGCTGGACGCTTTCGACTATGGCATCCAACTGCTTAGTCTGCTGCTTTGGCTGCTGTTGCAATATTACTGTTGCTGACGTTGGTAATATTCCTGCCACAGCTGCTATTGACGTTGCTGCTTGCTCCACTCCAGATGCTGCATTTACTTGGTCTTCTCTTCCACTGCTTATTGGGTTTGACTCTTTAGCAGTGTTCTGTTGAGCTTGCACCGGCCCTCCGGTTTGCTGAATATCGACAATGCGTTCCAAGGATTCATCAGTCTTCATTGCTGGCGGTGGTGCCTTTACAGTCAAAATACCATCCGAAGACAATGTTGATAGTACTTCGTTCGGGTCATATCCCTTCGGTAGCATATACTTTCGGATAAAGTGTCGCGAGATGACGCCATGCCCATCTTCCTTGTCTTCGTGTTGACCCTCGACAACGATACAATTATCGATTGTCTTGACGGTCAGTTCGTTCGGTGCAAATTGCTTCACATTCATGCTGACCTGAAAGCCATTCTTATTCACCACTGAATAGGCGGATTTGCCTGCTGCCGTAGTTGATGAGACACTGTGCGAACCTGAATTTGCGGAATGTGTATTAACCGCCGTCTCCTTTTCACCAGCGGATTGTCCGCCGGTAGAACTAGAACCAATGACACCACCTCCACCACCTGCAGTCGAGGATGACTCTTTTTCCAGCTGATGGTCGTGCACTAACTGTATAGGTGTTTTGTTGCAACATGGTTTGCCGCGATAGTAGGGATGGTGACGACTTTTACTTATATTTGGCATCCAATAGAATTGCGAAAGGGTGCGTGGGCGTCGCTGCTGCGTCAAATGTTGCTGCTGTGGTTGTTGCTGTTGCAGTGGATGTTGTGTCTGCTGTTGTTGTTGCTGCGGCTGCAATTCATGCGGATAGATACCAAAACCGAAGTCGTCGACATCCATACCACCGGTGGCCAGGCAACGATTGAATTCATGCAATTCATCGGCCAATTCGAGTATAAACGGTATGAGGGACATCGTCAAAGTAGTATATGAATATCTTTTTGCTGCTACACACACACCCACACACACGTACAGGTACACGCACGACAGTTACGAGTTTACGAGTTCACGACAATGCAAGCGGAAGCAAATTTTTGTTGGATATTTTCGTTTCCTTTTTTTAGATGAACAAATTTACTGAGCTTATTGACGAATAAGCTATTAGTTTTTTAAGTCGTATATACTCTAATTTTGTTTCTTTGCTAGTAATAGTTGGTATAGAAGTAGTACCATTCGAATGCAACCGATGCGCTGCTGTAACACGCCCGATTTGCTTCCTAACTAGTTTTCATATGAAGGCAAATTGCTGAATGCTGCCCTTTTAAATCAGTTTGCAGCGCTGAATGGAAAACTTAAAGCAAATTCGATTGGAAGTCCAAGTTCAAGCATATGATCGGGGTGTGCCAGGGAAAAAACCGGCCGACTAGCCAATTTGCCGATTTGCCGGTAACCGAATGTGGCATTGTAGTGCGTGCTCACTAACTTTTTGCAATACGATGCAACGCGATGACTGGATTTTCTGATGTTGTGTGGAGAAGTGGCAACATGTTTAGCTTTGATAATTCTGAGTATGCTCTCTACTGCATTTTAATTGGTTTTTCTTATTTCTCCCGAAGTTGTGGGTTTTACATTACGAAAATGCACATCCAGGCAGAAGCAAGTGGTGCATAATCAAATTCTCGTTGAGGTAAAGGTGTACATATGAACAGACTATGAATGCGTGTATAAACGCACTATGTGTGAAAAAAGTATTGTCTTACATAGATAATTGTACATGAAACCGAATAAAAATACCTGAACTAGGTGCATAAGTAGCCACATGCTGCATAAGTTCAAGTACATACAAACATATGTACATATGTATGTGAATGAAGGACAACAATTTTTTTTTCAGCATGCAAAGACTATCAGCGGATGCAATGTAACGCTTTTTTACTATTATAATACCTACAATAAAATTAATCTTGCTGCTCAAAAAAAATTACGTTTTCTACCCTCTTGCGTCGTTTTCGATTGAGTGCATCTACGGGAAATGCTGCTGGAGGGACAGTCCTTGGCCGGATATAAGCCCGGGTCGTTCCGGTAACGCTCATAAGCGTCGAAAACAACGCACGAGGCTAGTCAATGTAATATTTTAAATAAAATGTATGACAAATAATCTTATGCAACCAAACACACTTTTAATTTATCAAATTAAATATTTGCACGAATTCCAGAAATTTGATTAATTTCGGACCAAAAGCTTCCACAAAAGTTAAAAAGAGTATGGGTCATCCGTTATTTAAATAATAACGTAGGGACAACTACTTAAAGATATAAAATATTTGTACCGCGCTTTCTTACGTAGCTTTCTTACGTGGCTTTACAGGCGAATTTTGCTTTCACATGTTGTAATTTTTGCAAAACAAATATGTACTTACTTTGCAAATAATAATAATTATTATCATTTTTCGATTTATGTTTTTCTTAATCCATATTTTAGTACAAAACCTTTTCACCAAAACACATGACCAATTTTTTATATTTTGTACAAGTAGGGGCTGCCATAAATCGCAAACTATCTATGTACATCTCACTGAAATAATCCTCTCTCTGGTCAATCATTATTACTTCTTGGGTACATTGGGGAAGAATATGTAAATCTTTACTAAGATTTCTTTAATGACAATTGAATACTTTAAGAAAGTGTTATGGAATTGTTATAAAATTGTATTATATATGTATGTATGTATTACTCTAATAAGCGAAAAAAATGTTTTGCTATTAAACTACGTAAACTTCCTAACAATTGCGATGGGATTTATTTTATAGTACTTTGACTTATATTCGTAGCCCGTTATACATTTTTTGTGCAACAGCGATTTTGCAAAAGTTTAAGTGCAGAACATAAATGAACTGTCAGCTTCATATAGATACAACATATTACATACCTACATATGCGCATGCATGCGTGTATCAACACAACCACTACACATATCGCTGAACTGCTCTAACTTGACGCAAAACATCCACCAAATTTGTTTTAAAACAGCTGAGAGAGTAACCGCTCAACTTTTGTTATTGCTGCTACTATCAAGTTCGTTGCCAGCAAACCGGTCGTTGTGCCGGCAACTGAAGCAGCAACAATTTACCGGCACGAACATCATTAAAAGCAACAAAAAACAGCTGTTTGCCAGACAAGTCTTTGCCATGCGTGTAAAGGGGCAAACGAGGAGTAGGGCCTACCGCCACGTACTTTATTGCGTGCTTTACTCAGTACTTCATTGCGCATGCCTTTGGAAAACTATCCCCCTGTTTTTTTATAAACCTGTTCTGACTATTGGCGTCTACGCGGTATATTTTGTAAGTATGCGCTCAATACATTTACTACTTGACATGCATGCAAGGAAATGCGTATGTAGATGTTGACTGAAATTATGTGGCATTTGCAAAGGGAGGGTATGTCATATGAGCGACGTTTCGCCTGGAAACTTTTATAACATTCAGCTGATGGCTGGCTGTAAGGTAACGTGAGACATATCCACAGCACGTATGTTTGCATATTAAAATATTTGCATGCATACTTACTTACATATGGATATGCCTAGGAATCTTTGTACCCGGTGTTTATTTTGCAAACTCAGTTTTGCTAACACACACATACATACATATATTTTGCGACTGCTGTTGATATACATATGTACATACATATGTACTTCATTTCGCCGAAGTTTCCATGGAGGTTGACGGTTTAGTTGCCAGCAACAAATTCGTCCAATTTGTATCTGCATTGGAAAGACGGCGACATTTTATTTGAAATGCAAAGAGTATTTATTTTTACTAAGTTTAGGGACTACTGATGTATTTATGCAAATACATGCACACATATTTTTACGTACATACATATGTATGCACAAGTATGCTTGCCGCGTTTTAAAGCTGTTGTAAAACTGGAAATCTGCATAAAGAGGAGAAATTTGCAGGGAGAAAACAAAAATTGCCGGAATTGTTGGGAGTAATTTTATATACACATGTTTGAACACATATCTACTACTACCTACATATGTACATATGTTTGTATATGTAAATGTATGTATAAGTATTTATAATATATAAAAACAATGGTGTGAAAACTCTAACCGATGAATATATGTATGTACATACATATATTCTTGTTATTTTTATCCTTCTCCCATAATCTTCTTTGGTTAATTTTTTTAATCATGAATTGAAATAAGTATTAGAAACCTTTCAAATCCATACATATGTACATAAGTAAATACTATATGCATTGAGCATATACATACATACATACTTATGTATGCCCATAATAGATTTCTTCAAAAACAATACTCGCTTTCATATCGCTTCAATTCAATATCGCTTTCAGCTCTCGCCGCGGATGTCTTCTACCGGCTGATACGGGTACTTCGAAGTTATCGTTTCAGTTTTATATAGAGGAAGAAGTTAGCGGAGGTCAGGTCAATACGTTGATTGGGGAGCTATATGCATAGGTTGGGTTTTTCGACAGGTGTAGCAAAAAAGTGAGAGCCAAGATGCCTGAAACTGAGGAGAAGATGCTGAGAATATTCTATCTCATCCTTCAGACAGCTTCTGTAGAAATTACTAGAAGGAATGCCCAGTCTCACCGCGTCGATACATATCGGAGAATATCCAAGAAGGGCACCTACAAAATTTGTGAGCTGCGACTTTGTTAGCCTTAGAAGATCTTTGCGTATTAAAGATAAAATAAATGATTGCGGGGAATTCGATAAATAACTAAAAACAAATATGATCAGTAAAGGGGCACAGTAAAATGTAAAAACTCTTGCTAATTTGGTATCTTATCATAAATATTTACCTTGTTTACAATACTTGCTGTTAAACGTTTTTTACCCCTAGGACTTTTTTACCCTTAAAGTTATTGATATCTAAGGATTTGTGTACATCGGAAATCCGTTTCTTTAACGCTTTGATCAATAATATGTTGTCACTTCATCTGCCAATTAAAGTCCGTAAAGAAATGTTCCATGTCTCCTCCGCGTAGTGTATCCTGGATAACAACAAATAATTTGCAGCCTTAATGGGTTTTAAACCTAAATATCAAAAGCATTTATTCGAGCCTGGTAAAATCGTATAAAACAAATTACGAACCAAAGGAACTATTTCGATCTTTATGACACGATTTTAACTATGATTGCAGCGCCTTTGCGATATCATAGTTAAGAAAACGATACCGTCTTCCCTCAATAAATGATTGATGATGGTACAACTCTATCATTTAGGAATCAGTGGAGCAATTCGGACCATCCCTGCTGTATTAAATGTGATAGCATAGCCTAGCCAGTGTATACTTATAAGAAGATGTCTCCCCTGCAGCATTTCCACAGCGAGGCCAATATGCTTCCGAATAAGGAACTTGCTGAGCATATTACTATGCTCCTTAACCGGGATCATAGTAGCCTTGTTGTGGAGAAATTGCTGGGGTCATATCATGATGCAACCCGTGGCTCTCCTGATGGCAGTACGCTGACACGTTTGCAGAAAACAAGCGGGAATTGTGAAGAGGGTAGAGGTTGAGTGGAAGAAAGAAGGGAGGAGTTAGCTCCAAGGAGCCGTAGAGGCTCGTTTGTGGTAATTGATAGATACACATTATGTGAGGTAGAAGCCGTGGAAGTTAAGTGCAACATGTGCCTCCAAACCGTGTAGACCTCTCCCTGCGAAGACTTACCTGAGTAAGTCTTAAGATGGCACAACCCGTTGCACTGATTACATCTAACCGAAGTTGAGTTCGGGTGAAGCCATCTTTGGCAAACGCAGCAGAAATAACTTCGGGTCAAGAGTCAGGTTCAATGTCAACACTAAAAATAAGTATTAGGAACAGTCTTCCTGCATGGAGTTGCTTCAGTAGCGATAGGTGAGGTGCAACGCACTAGACAGCGGCAGACCTTAGTCGGGGAAAATCCAATTCGACTAATTCAAAAGCGTAGTATAGATGGCAGATGCTGATGATATCGAAAAGCAAAGCGAATGATACTGGGGTGGCTTTCTGTAATTCGATAGTCGACACTCGTTTGCTCGACACTTTAATTCGATATCGAATGCGCGACGATCCCATTTTGGTTCCCGTATTTCGATACTTGTACTATCGTTTTCATATTTTCGGAAGTGTTTGGAAAGTGGTTTATAGTTGTCAAAAAGTGCACGAAAGCAATAAAAATTAAAAGTAAATATGTACAATTGGCGCTATTTTTTAATATTGGAAGATTCTAATGAAGAAAACTCTTCAATAAATAGAAGGAGAATACGCGATGCGTCGAATCCAATGGAATTGCCCGATTTATAGTAAGATGAATACAAATTTCATAAAGTAAATATCAAAGTATTTCTTTTGCACAGCTTCCAAACAAAATACCGACTGACCAAGGAGGTTTTTATGTACGTCCTTTGTGAAATAAACCTTAGAGAAGGACTTAGGAGTACATATATACCTCCAATTTTGAGGCTAGCTGCAACGCTGGAGATATTAGCAGGTGGCGGTTACCAGTGGCAAACTGGTGGCGCACACACAGCAGCAATGGGGCATAGTACTCTGTCGAAGATATTTCGCAGCACATTATCGTCGATGGAAGAAACTCTATGCAACCAATGGATATCTTTCGAAAAAAACTTCCAGCCGTGCAAAGAGTGGTTCCATGAAAAATATAACTTTCCGGGAAGTAAGTAGTGCAATATTAACGAAATTTAAATTTTGTACTATTTTAATTCATTGCAGTTGTTGGTGCCGTAGATGGTACTCATTTAATGCTGTTGAGGCCTATTGAGAACGAGCATATATACTTCAACAGGAAAGGAAAGCATAGCATAAACGCGATGATTGTAAATATATACTTACACTAGCTGTTAATCCTTTTTTCTTGGAGTTATCGTACTCTACATTTTTTATTGCAGATATGTGACCATAAATTAAGAATAAAAGCTATATGCCCACAGTACGGAGGAGCTGCGCACGATTCCTTTGTTTGGAAAGCCTCCAATGAGAGGAAGGTGATGGAGCGGCGCTATAATAATGGAGATACAAGTTCGTGGCTATTAGGTGAGTGATTAAATAGGTAAAAATTAAGATACGGGAATAAATATGTATATTTTTAGGGGATTCTGGATACCCTCTTGAGCCATGGCTTATGACCCCGTATCGATTACGCGAAAATGAGACCGACGTAGGCAAATGTATTTTCAACGATATTCACAGTAAGGCTAGAAGCATTGTCGAAAGAAGCATTGGCGTATACAAAGGTTCCTGCATTCATTGAATCCAATGTAAATACACTAACATTAATTGCATTGTTCACTTTAGGCCGCTGGAGAATATTATCGGACGATAGAAAACCAAGGTACAACCCAACATTGGTTGCAAAAATTGCAAACGTGTGCGCCGCTCTTCACAATGTATGCATCGATAGGAATATTCCATATCAATTCAGCAACGAAAATCTAACTCAAAGACAAGAAGGAATGTTAGAATGTACACCATTGGACATAAACAATCGATTATCAGAGAGGATAAGAAGTAGAATAAGAGACCATCTTTCTCAATCAGCAATGTAAATATTTCATTTTATTACTGGTAAATTAAATATAATTTCTTAAGTAAAACTAAAAATTGTACTTCATTTCTTCATTTGATAAATTAAATTAAATTTCTTAAGTATAACAAAAAATTGTACTTCATTTCTCAGGTATCAGTCTTTCTTTTTATAAAAGGTAAAAAACTAAGCCTAAAGTTATCACATACATAAAGTAACTCATTAATTATTCATTTTACGTTTTAGCAATGCGATTTCACATTTCAGTTTTTCCAAGTCTAGCTCTAAGACTTGAATCTTCATTTTTTTATATTGCACTTCAGTTGCAATTTGTGTCTCCTTTAGTAGCAGTTTCCTCTTTGCGATTTCATTGCTCTCTTCGAAAAGCCTCAGCACTTCATTTTGAAATTTTTCTTGCTTTTCAATCTCTTTTTCAATGATTTGGATTTTGGGGTCTGAACATCTTTTTGTCTTAGCAGGTTGTACTTCGTCGATTTCCCCTTCCTGGCGTATACTAATTTTTGGGGGCTCAGACTTCCTTGATGTTTTGCCTTCGTCGTCACTAGAAGTATTATCGGCGCTCGAGATTTGGGACAAATATTCACAAACGAAATTATCGTCTGCCTGAGGAGCCGCAGTAGAACAGCTGGGTCCATCTGTATGGCAACCATATGATTTTGCGCCTGGTACTCCCGATATGTGCTCGCCTATTTTGGCTGCGGCAACTATTCGTTCCTCCATATGGTTCAATGAAACCGCATCATATGGACCACCACCCGTTTTTGTTATACTTTTCATGCGCTGGGTAAGCTTGCGTTTTGCATTATATTTGTAGTCAGTCCATACCTAGGGGTATTACAAGAATGTATTACCACAAATGAAAATGTTTAAAAGTAATGGTAAGTGTTAATACAAACTTTCTGCCATGCTTTTGTTGGCTTCATGGGAGGTCCGTTACTGTTTAACAGTTCCGTCAGCTTATCCCATAACTCTTTCCTTTTCGAACGGCCATTAGCTGCACTCTGTAAGCTATTTTTAGCTAATGTGTCGTGCTTCTCCATATATTCCACCAAATATTTTTAGTTGAGCAGCGTTTGTTTGTTGAGACCTATGCAAACAACTATATAAAACTTAAAATTAAAAAAAAAATTTTAATTTTTAACTTACATTTTGAAGAAATGAACAGCTGAGAAAATGAAAACGAGAGCAAAAGTGATGTCGAGCTGTATCTATCGAACGTTCGATGTGACGCTACGACATTTTTTGTTAGAGAAAGCAAAAACGATATTTCGACTCTCGTTCTTGTTCGATATCGAATTACAGAAAGCCACCCCTGGTATTTCTAATCATCAAATAGTATTTACTTAATAATTAGTTTTAGTACCGATACCATTGCCGGCCTTGAAATCCGCATTTTATAAACTAAAGGGGTTTTCAATAGGCGCGGGTCGATTTTGGCGCCCTGTGGCAGTCATTTTGTTTTGGTGACATCTGTCAAATCTTTTGTTTATTATTCAGTTGTTTATGCCAAATCATCATGGCAAGTTACACGATTGAACAGTACGTTCAAATAATAAAACTTTATTATCAAAATGAGTGTTCATTAACGCAAACGTTGCGCGCATTGCGCCCATTTTTCGGTAGACGTGGTGGCTCTTCCAATTTCTTATGGCCCATATTGAACCATATGGACCTAGACGACATGTGGTTCCAGCAGGACGGCGCTACGTGCCACACAGCAAACGCCATTTTATTCCATTTCAACATCTACCCGCCCTTATTGAAAAACCCTTTATAACGATTACCTAGTGTGATAGTGTGACGGAAAACCATGAACAATGACAACATTCGAGGGGGAGGCCATTGTAGTGTTCGCTATAAAAAGCTTTCGGAAGATCCATACAAATCAAAATTCTGAATTGAACTCACCCACATTCGCTTAGGTGCTATACCGCCAATAAGGAAAAGTAGAGAATCAGAAAAGTTATGAGGAGTCATGACATGGAATGGAAAAAAAATCTTGCCTGTTGGAATAAATTACCTTTGTTATAATTTATAAGCGTTATCTTATTTAAAAAGAAAAAATTATTATTATTTTTTTTTTTTTAATGTACAACTTTCGAATGCAGTTTAATGAGTTAAATAAACAAAATGTAATGGGAATTTAGTTTCCATACAGTTTCTATTCTATGCCTTTGGTTTTTCTTCTTTGGGACTCTCTTTTTGATTCTCCTTTACGTTTAAATGCGCTGGGCCAGTCTGTTGAATTTGGATCACCCGTTCATTTGATTTATCTTCGATCGCTGGTTTTGGCACACTGACTGTTAGGACACCATCCGATGACAGTGTTGAAACTACTTTGTCGGCCTGGAAACCTTTTGGTAGTGCATAGCGACGAACAAAATGTCGTGAAATATAACCGTGGTCATCTTCTCGCTCCTCATGTTTACCCTCAACAACGATGTGGTCATCAACTACCTTAACGCTCAGTTCACTTGGTTTAAACTGCTGCACATCCATACTGGCTTGGAATCCATCCTTTCCCACAGTAGCGATGGGCAGATCCTTTTCAAACTTTCGTAATCGAACACTGGGTGAAGTACTAATGGCAGGCCAGTGGTTGTAGAACACCGGTTCGTAGAATGGTGTCAAGCGGTTTAAATCGTCAGCCAAACTCAAGATTAATGGTAGATTCGCCATTTTAATTTAAATTTGTTATATAGTAATCTTCACTTTTATGTATTTAGAAAACGAAATAGAACACTTTCAGTACAAAAACGGTTTTGATTGTTGATGTAGTATATAACTTTGTTTTCGTTTGTACAACGATTTGATTTGATTTTGTTGCAACTGTAAATTTTACTATGCGGCTCATTGCGAGTGCCGCTCTTTATATACCCGCAGCTGTTAAGAGAAACCGACCGTCTCTGTATGCTGAGAGATATAACAACCCCATACGTGCTCACACACCTTTCAGAGTACGCATATATACATACATACTTATTTACGTATTTAAAAATGCTTTGTACAGACTTTTATTTGGTGGAAGAGAAATATTCGGCTTCTAGAGAATATTTCTCTTCCACCAAATAAAAGGAAGAGAAATATTCGGCTTCTAGAAATTGCGCGAGGGTTCTTGTTCCTTATAGAGAATAGAGCATTCTATCGGTATGTATGTGCCTGTATGTATGAGTATTCTTGAGTGTGCAAGCATTTGCAAATACAAAGACCAAAATTCATTGCAGACAAAAATACATATGTATTTACCTTTGACTATGAGTGGTGTATACATAAATAAACATACATACATATGAATAAGCTATTTTATATTTCGTATGATAACCATTATTTTTAGGATCAACCACTAAGTGACTTGGCGTAGATTCTACTAACTTCGACAAAGTTCGAGGGGTAGTTTTCCGCATTCCTCGAGCAATAGAGGCTTAGGGTCACTTTTTGATGAAATTGTATATTCCCCCAATTGAACCACTAGATAGGCCCAACAACTTTCTACATACATATGTATATATACATACATACATAGGTTTTATGTCAGCCAGGTTTTGGGGAAGCGTTTGTAAATGCTTTGAGAAATTTTTGTGTTACAGGTGTTGACGAACTTTTTTTACTTTTATTTTATAAACACACTAGAAATATGTATTCTTAGTAAAAACCCATTAAGCCGTTCAGTTTTAGTAAATGACTTTTTGTACGCTTACAAATACAAAGCGTTGATTTGCTCACAATTTCAAATTCAACTACATACATACATATGTATATGTACATATATGCATTCTCATTCTTGCGAGTGTCGGTCTTTGTGTCTTAACCTTACCCGATTCGGTTAAAAAATTCATGTTTTTTAATTTTTTATTGCCGATATGGAGCGTTAGTATATTCAGTCAATTTCTTTACAGTAATACGATATTTATAAATATTTTCCTAAATTTTCATTACAAAATATTAAAAATTGAGCGAGAGACAGTGAATCTCCAGAGACGTTTAAAAACAATTGCATCATAATTCGCAACAGAATAAACTGAAACAAAAAAAAATCGTGATGTATTTGTTAAACGAGAAATTTCTCGAAGTATTCCAGGGTTGATTTTTTAATTTTTCGTATCGTTTGAAACTCAAAACGCAGATTTTCATTAAAAAGAAATCGGCTGATTTACATTTTCATGCATTTTAAGCTTCAACTCTTCTAGCATCTGAGGTGAGTATTTGGAAAAAAATTTTTTAAGAGCTAAGAACGTGTATCTTAATATTTTAGCGGTAAAACATATACACATACATATGTAACATAATCTGTGGTCGTATGACTTATGTAAGTCGAAGCGAAATATTTATGTATTATATTACACGTACATATGTATGTCCTGCGTTGGGCAGACAGAGACTTCATCACCTTGGTGGTATCGTACTATCTCCATGCAATCTTTGGAACAACAAACCCAAAATTGTGCTAAAATTTTTAAAAAGCCTAAAACTCTAGGGTTACAAAATAGGCCTTTCACAATAGATCAGCTCTGGTCGCAGTGCGTAATGGCCTTCTAATAAATAAAAATGTACATACATATGTATGTAATATAAAATAGCTTATTCATATGTATGTTTATTTATGCACTCACTCATAGTCAAAGGTAAATACATATGTATTTTTGTCTGAAAACAATTTCATTTTTATCTTAAGTCGTCTTAGTGTATGTATTTACATATGTACGTTGGCATACGACCAGAGAATATAGCATTTATCATGTACATATTTAATACACACATATATCTACAAATATATAGATGGACATACAACCTAATAAAGTATTATATTCTCTATAAGGAACAAGAATCCTCGCGCAATTTCTAGAAGCCGAAATTTTCTCTTACACCAATTAAGTCTGTGTAAAACACTTTTAAATACGCCCATATGTATGTATATGCATGTGTACGTACATATTGTTGCGCTCAAAGATGTGTTATCGTTGTGGTTGTTATAATCTCTCAGCATATCGAAATTGTTTCTCTCAATAGCTGCGGGTATATAAAGACCAGCACCCGCAATAAGCGGCACAGTAAAATTTACAGTTGGAACAAAATCAAATCAAATCAAATCGTTGTATAGACGAAAACAAAGTTATATCAACAATTTTTTGTGCTTAAAAAGTTTTCTATTTCGTTTATTAAATAAAAGTGAAGAGTATTACATAGCAAATCAAAATTAAAATGGCGAACCTACCATTAATCTTGAGTTTGGCTGATGATTTAAACCGCTTGACACCATTCTACGAACCGGTGTTCTACAACCGCTGGCCTGCCATTAGTACTTCACCCAGTGGTCAATTACGAAAGTTTAAAAAGGATCTGCCCATCGCTACTGTGGGAAAGGATGGATTCCAAGCCAGTATGGATGTGCAGCAGTTCAAACCAAGTGAATTGAGCGTTAAGGTAGTTGATGACCACATCGTTGTTGAGGGTAAACATGAGGAGCGAGAAGATGACCACGGTTATATTTCACGACATTTTGTTCGTCGCTATGCACTGCCAAAAGGTTTCCAGGCCGACAAAGTAGTTTCCACACTGTCATCGGATGGTGTGCTAACAGTCAGTGTACCAAAACCAGCCATCGAAAATAAATCAAATGAACGGGTGATCCAAATTCAACAGACTGGCCCAGCGCACTTAAACGTAAAGGAGAATCAAAAAGAGAGTTCCAAAGAAGAAGCTCCGAAAGCCTAAGGCATTTAACTTTTATCATCAAATTCTTAAGTCATTCTACTACCCGTTAATTCATAGAATTGTTTCCGTGAAATAGTTCCATAGGTTAATTAATTTTTAAAAGAAAAAAGATTTTTTATAAATTTGCAAAAAATTCTATTAACTAAATTAAATAAAAGAAAGCTTAAATAAAATTTGTGTTTTTATTTAAATGGGGATGGAAGTAAAACAAATAATTTTTAGTTTTTTCGCATTTTTGTATTGGTTTCAAGCACAATATTTGCAGCAATCACCTTTTATAAGTTGGCATCAATTCTAGCGAAACTTTCGCCAACATCGCGCGTTCTATCAAAAAAATGCTTATATTTTATCAGAAGAGAATCGACACATCCGTGAGCATACAACTCGTTACTGAAAAACTCATATTTCGGATTGCAAAATACGTAAACACGTATTGCATTTCACAGTTTGCGAGATTCTGGCATCCGTGATCATATAACAATGTACGCTTTTTGTGTTCATTTTTCACCTCATCCGGTACAAGAATTGAATTCGAGTGAATACAAGTGAATTCGAGTAAGAAACACAAAGCTGTCTTCTTCAGCTTCATTTTGCAGCAATGCTTTGTACAAAGGATAAAAAATAAAAGTATTGAAGAGTATTATTAACGATTTGGTATTACACTTAAATAAATACGTCGCCCATTTTGAGTTGAGATTGGCAACCACGATGGCATATATTGTGGAAGGAGGACTCCCACGATCCATCGGAAATGAGTCATTCACGGATCTTACAATTTCCAAACTGCATTTTCTTGGAAGTAAATTAATTATATTTAAGGATTGATGGATTTCTTTGACTATAGCTATGTTTGTATTATCTTTACTTTAACTAGAAGGTGAAATTAAAAAAAATTATAAAAACTACTAGCAAACCCGACCCGCTTCGCTGGGCAAAGACACGGTGGGTCCACATTTTGGCATATATTTCGAGACCCTAGTCATCAATAGGTATGAAAATTACCCCACGTTAAAGCACTTATCGACAGCTTTCATTTGATGCCCATATTGCACATCCACAACCAAAGGTTACCCGGGCCCACGTTTTGACCTATATCTCGAGACCCCAGTCACGGAGCGGCATGAAAAATACTCTGAACTAAAGCATTCACCAACAGCTTCCATTTGATACCCATATTGTATATACACATCCGAAGGTTACCCGGGTCCACGTTTTGACCTATATCTTGAGACCCCAGTCACGGAGCGGCATGAGAAATACTCTGTACTAAAGCATTCACCAACAGCTTCCAATTGATATCCATATTGTACAAACACATTCTAGGGTCCACGTGTTGGTCTCTATCTCGGGACCCTAGTCACGGAGCGGCATGAAAAATACTCTGAACTAAAGCATTCACCAACAGCTTCCATTTGATACCCATATTGTATATACACATCCGAAGGTTACCCGGGCCGACATTTTGACCTATATCTCAAGACCCCAGTCACGGAGCGGCATGAAAAATACTCTGTACTAAAGCATTCACCAATAGCTTCCAATTGATATCCATATTGTACATACACATTCTAGGGTCCACGTGTTGGTCTCTATCTCGGGACCCTAGTCACAGAGCGGCATGAAAAATACTCTGAACTAAAGCATTCACAAACAGCTTCCATTTGATACCCATATTGTATATACACATCCGAAGGTTACCCGGGCCCACGTTTTGACCTATATCTCGAGACCCCAGTCACGGAGCGGCATGACAAATACTCTGTACTAAAGCATTCACCAATATCTTCCAATTGCTATCCATATTGTACAAACATATTCTAGGGTCCACGTTTTGGCCTCTATCTCGAGACCCTAGTCACGGAGCGGCATGAAAAATACTCTGAACTAAAGCATTCACCAACAGCTTCCATTTGCTACCCATATTGTACATACACGTCCGAAGGTTACCCGGGTCCACGTTTTGACCTATATCTCGAGACCCCAGGAGACCAAATTGTGAATCTAAACCATTCTCGAATCCCATTGAACACACACAAAAAATTTCATCAAAATCGGTTCAGTCGTTTAGGAGGAGTTCAGTGACAAACACACGAACATAAGAAATATATATATAAAGATATATTCCGAATATGGCCCAACTCGGGCTAAAAATACAGTTTTTCATTCATTTTTAAGATGTACCTTTAGCACAAACCAAATAGGATAATCTCTTAGATTTTGGGATATAGCGACCAAAGATTCCAAAGCTAACCTTCCCAAAATTTCATAAAATTTTTTCAATCTGATGAATGGACGAGCCAGAGGTGGGTTCGAGAATACCCTTTGCGAAATAGAGCAAACAACTCTGAACTTGCCGAAAAGAGGTGGATTGCTAGTGCATCGAAATATGAACCCGCCCAGGAACAAGGAAACTCACTATGAGCAGGAATGCTATTCAACATGGTTAGTCTTATCATTATCCTCGATGCCAATCTGTTGTGTAAATATGTAATTAAAAGAACGCAGTTGTTCTCGGGTGAGTTTTTGTGCACGGTAAGAGACTGCGGCAAGGGACTGCGTACAATGTTTCAGCATTAGACTACGCACACAGTACTCACAACTAAATCAGCCCCTTATAAAATTTCAAATAATTCCAACAAATAAAGAAATTCATTAACACACGTAAAATTTGGCATATCTTCACACCTTGCGTTTCCTTGTTAAATCAATACACATTAATAAAATATAACAAAAATTATACATCATTTGTACGTATAATACATAATACATATGCATATAATACCTTTCTCAGGTACCTGGCATACGCCTATGATATGTGCATGCTTGCATACAAGCTTTTCGACCTGAAGTTACAAGCTCAAGTCATGTAGGAGAAGTTAAAAGCAAGCGGCTTCAAAGTAAATGCTGAGAAAACAAAACACCTTAATAGAACACTATTTGAGCTGTTGGTAGTGGGTGCGCAACAATTTGAAAACGTTGGAGTCCCTTTCAGCAAGCCGGTGGAGGAATTGACAGACCGCGTACCACCCGGCGACGCTCTACAGATGCAGAAATAAAAGCTCTTGGTCTAATATGGAATGAATTGAGATCGTTAGCAGATAACCGCGTTCATTGGCGAAGGGGAGTAGTTGCGGCCCTATATTCCAGATAGGAGTAGAAGGAATCTTTACATCGACACATAGCCTATGCATGTATAAATCTTGTCATATAATTGTTTGTTACCTTTTTTGAATTAAGCTGTTGATAACCAAAAATTAAATTATGACCATATGTATGAACACACATACATAGATAACGAAATTTAAATTGCTTACTAAAGAGAAGAAGCATAATATGAGTGTATCCACGAAGTACGCGTGTCTTGTGTACCACGTACTCTGTGCTCTTAAAATATTGTTATGCTGTGCGCTCCAACAATGATTATCTATGTATCACCGTGATGTACATGGTACATATGTATGTATGCACATTTATATGTATATGTATAAAATGTATGTGAGCACTATTAGCAAATTTAATTTCTTTGTACCGTTTTTAGTATGAATAACTGAATATGTACAGATGTAAGGTACTCTAACCCTTTAATATGTGTATGAAAAGAAGTTTTTGAATACTATTTTTTTAGCTTTTTAGCACAATAATATTAATAATTATAATAATAACCGCTAAAATTTACAGAAAAAAAGTGTTGTTTACTTTAATGAAAACAAATATCAAAAAGTCTAGATAGACCATTGCCCTAAAAAATCGTCTATGATGTCCTAATTTAAGCGGTATGTCAGGGTGCATTCCATGTCATATTGGCCCTGGATCTACCGATACAAACAACTGAGCAAATAGTTACCACCACAGCACTCACCGTCATAAACACTCGGATCTACCCTGGGCTCAATCAACACCGCTACTGCGAGAGGACTGTCCTAGTAGCGTTGGACCTAAAGAAGGTTTTCGACACTGTCAGCCACGCCACGCAACTAGAAGACATTTTACTGGCGACACCGCGACTGAGTGATCGCGAACTACCTGAGTGGTCGTCATTCGTCGGTGCTATTTCGAGACCAAATCTCTAAACAGAGGAAAATGAAGCGATAATGGCGTCGGGCAATGACATTGATGACCTGTGTGCTAAAGTAAACGACTACCCCGTCTGCCTATCTCGCATCTTCACTGCGAGGAAACTAAATACAACTTAAGGTAAAAGTCGACGACACACCAATACTGACTGTTAACAACACCAAAATCTGGGGAGGTCCTCAAATTCCTTGCCGGCAGTACTTGGGGCAGACACAAAGAAATGTTGCTATCGACATTTGAGGCAATAGGCCAGCCGGTTTTAAACTATTCTGCACCTGTCTGGTCGCCTGGAACTAGTGATTCGAATTTGTCGAAGATACAGACTTGTCAAAACACTGGCATTCGGACTGCGATAGGATGTTTACTGATGTCCCTACTTCAACACCTACACGACGAGGCCCATATTCTCCCTGTGAAGAAGCACAACAAACTGCTCAGCAAGTAGTTTCTGTTAGGGTGTTACCGCAGGTCTCACCCATGCAGACACCTGCTTGAGTCTGAGCCACCTCCCAGGCACTCAATTACGCAGACGAAATCCATGACAAAACAGACCAACAATTACTGGATCGGACAGTGTACAAACGGGCAATTAACGACATTCATCGGGAGGCACTTACCACCTTCTTATGCTCCCGACCTCCGAATGCCGTTATCGAAGTCAAACCACCACCTATTGCAGACGAAGAGCTCCAACTTCCCAGAGAGCCCCGCGTAACCTTGGCAAAATTACGTTCTGGATACTCCTACCTATCCAGAGTTGACCCCGACATACTAAACATATGTCCGGCATTTGAAGGCATCCCGCACTACACTACCCACCTTTTCACATTCCCCATCAAACCCACTCATCTAACACCCCTCGATCTGGACCCAAGCTGTCGAAACAGCGAATTTCCTGGGCCTATCGTTAGATGAGCTGACGAAGACGACCAGTATTTACGCTACAACAACAATAACAACTGAGCGAATAGTTGCTCGCAAGCGTACCTTTTGGAAAACGAAATGTTTTTCCGACACATTTTACTTTTCCTCCACCTTTATTCGAAATTTCTAGAGTTAGCAACACAATGCCTTGCTAAGGGAACCGATTTTTCATGAGAAAACGAGAAAATTGTTTAATGTGCAAACCTTTTAGTGAATCATGCGCACACACCAATAATGGTAGATGAGAGAATCCGTGCTACCAACTTTTGAATTTCAAAAGCAACCAAACTTGAAAAAATCGTCCTACCATACTAAAAGCACAACATTTTTTCTTCATAACTGGTTTTTTATGTGAAACAATGCATTTACTGAAAGAAGGGCTAAACGGTTAGGAATTTTGCAATTTTTTGCCTTTTAATTTTCAAAAAGCACAAAATCTGACACCAGGCTGACAGTCATGCACATACACCGTGATACATATATTACTCTTGGAGCGCACGCAATATTTAAGAGTGCAAATAACACACACGTAAATTGTGGATACATTCATATGCCGCTTTATCTCTTTAGTGACCATTGAGCGTTGAGAGAAATATATAGATACGCCTTGCTTGAGAGCACATGTCGATATTGAATTTTCTTTTTCTGCTCTTGGTTAGAAATGAGAGAAATTTGTAGAAAGCTCGAGATTTTTCGCAAGAATGATAGAAAGAAGATTGCGCCCATCAAGAGTGCGTGGCTTCACGTTTTCCGAGTTGTGCAGTGCCATCTCATTATTCTCTCCATCATGGATTTTTCGGCTTCTTGCTCTCCGCTGAACAATGTACTCTTTCGTCGTTGTCAGCACGTATAAAAGCGAGTGGCGTTTCTCGTGCTCCTCAGTTGGAAAAAAGAATTGAAGTCATACTTAAATAATTTGTGCAAAGTGAATTGTTCCGTGTTTTGCATACGTATTCTTTTCTATATTAAACTGAAAGTGCGTTAAAGTAAGAAATACTAAATCAAAATGGCAATTGTACCACTGCTGGTGAGCTTGGCTCGTGAACTAGACAACGAATGCAGAGATTTCGAACACTATAGTGATGATGATTTCGGCTTTGGCTTGCATCCAATGGACATTTTTCGGCCGGTGCGTCACAGTCATTCGTTATTGTTGCAGCCACGGCGTCGGCATGCACCGTATGATCGTTCACTGGTTCAGGCACGGCGAACATCTCGTTTAGGCAAGGACACTGGAGACGGTTCGTCATTAATGCCCACAGTTGGCAAAGATGGCTTCCAAGTGTGCATGGATGTGTCGCAGTTTAAGCCAAACGAATTAACCGTCAAAACTGTGGACAAGACAGTTGTTGTAGAAGGTAAACATGAAGAACGAGAAGATGATCACGGTATGATTCAACGTCACTTCATTCGCAAATACACACTGCCGAAAAACTATGACCCAAAAGACGTTATCTCTACAATTTCATCTGATGGTGTATTGACAGTGAAAGCACCACCGCCACCAAGCAAGGCTATTAAAGCAAATGAACGAATAGTCCAAATACAGCAAACGGGGCCGGCTCATTTGAGCGTTAAAGCGCCAGAGGAAGCTGCCAGCGACGGCAAAGCAGACGAGAATGGTGATAAAAAATCTGGAAAATAAGTTCGATCTTCGCGTAAATGGAGATGTGACGTAATATAGTAAGAACGAAATGTACTCGCCGACCACTCATCGTCATTCCATTTGACCACAGTCACCATTTCCATCAGTGCAGTAACTAGATTTTAGTATTTCATTTTTAAAGTAAAGAAAAACATTGTATTATCGCTATTATTACTAAGTACGTACTCTCGTGGTGACTACTGTGTAGTATAAAATCAACTCACCTGTATCTAAAAATTTGTTCAACAAATAAATCTAAGTTCATCATATTCTTATAAGAAACAGTATTTGAGTTGGTTAAATTTGGAAGTGGGTGGGTAAATAAATAGGGTGGCTACCTAACCGACAGTTGATCAAATATTTTAATCAAATAGTTTTTGTGAGGCGTATTCGTTTGAAGCCTTTAATAGGAAATTCCCATGAACGGTGTGCGAAAAAGGAAACGTTCGGGATTTTTTTTTTATGGAAAAAAAATTCAACTATTTTTTTTTTTACATTAGATTGTTTAATATTTAGGGAAATATTTAGTATAATGTCTATTGCTTTGAAAAAAAAGGTTAAAAGGGGGGGATGGAGGGGTGTATCCACATCTTAAAAGCGAAAGCCGCACCCTCCGGAGGCTTATAGTTTTTGGTAATTATGTAGAAGAGCGGCCCTTCAGAAAATCAATATTTTTGTAAAATTTGTTCAATGATATCAATAAAATGTATTGTAAAAGAGTGTTTAAGATCGGGGGAACTATACTTTTATGTAGGATTTACTGTTAATATGAATATCAAATCCGGCGGGCGACACAACAAGAATTACCGCTTGAACATTATATAAGTGTTTTGAAATGTTGTCCAACTCCGGCTACGCAATCCACAGTATTTTTGCGTAGAACTCTTTTTCGCGTGGGCCTTCGGCCGCGCTTCAAAAAAAAACCCTCATCAGTCCAACTGCGGCTACGCAATCCACAGTATTTTTGCGTAGAACTGCTTTTCGCGTGGGTGGCCTTCGGCCGCGCTTCAAAAAAATAACCCTCATCAGTCCAACTCCGGCTACGCAATCCACAGTATTTTTGCGTAGAACTTCTTTTCGCGTGGGCGGCCTTCGGCCGCGCTTCAAAAAAATAACCCTCATCAGTCCAACTCCGGCTACGCAATCCACAGTATTTTTGCGTAGAACTCCTTTTCGCGTGGGCGGCCTTCGGCCGCGCTTCAAAAAAATAACCCTCATCAGTCCAACTCCGGCTACGCAATCCACAGTATTTTTGCGTAGAACTCCTTAAACACTCTTTTACAATACATTTTATTGATATCATTGAAAAAATTTTACAAAAATATTGATTTTCTGAAGGGCCCGCCGGATTTGATATTCATATTAACAGTAAATCCTACATAAAAGTATAGTTCCCCCGATCTTAAACACTCTTTTACAATACATTTTATTGATATCATTGAAAAAATTTTACAAAAATATTGATTTTCTGAAGGGCCGCTCTTCTACATAATTACCCGAAGTTCGTATGCAGAGATGTTCAGTGGAGGGTTGAATGTAAAATTGCAGTATTGTTTGCTGTAGTTTAAAATTGAGAAATATTTTTGTAAATTTGTAGAATTTTTCGCATGGGCGGCCTTCGACCGCGCTTCAAAAATATAACCCTCATCAGTCCAACTCCGGCTACGCAATCCACAGAATTTTTGCGTGGAACTTCTTTTCGCGTGGGCGGCCTTCGGGCGCGCTTCAAAAAAATAACCTTCATCAGTCCAACTCCGGCTACGCAATCCACAGTATTTTTGCGTAGAACTCCTTTCCGCGTTAAAACCATTGAACCCAAAATTAAAACGTCATATGCGTGTGTGTAGCAAGGAGGCACAATAACCCTCATTCTCATCATTAACACTAAACTCAAATACTTCATTTTTGTTTTCACTTGCAGGCATCCGGCAACTCCATACTGTTGTCATTCGCGACAAATGCATTTGAATTTAATTTTAATCGAATATAAGGATAAAAATAAGTAAAAACACTCGTGTGAGTGTATATTTAGTGAATTTTATTGAAGTGTTAAAAAATATATAGTGTAATGTGCCAAACTATAGTGAAGTTCCCGAGGGCACTTTGAAGGCAAATAATTACGAAATTATTATTTCCCGAATAATTTGGAATTATAAAGATAGTTCCTTAACACCTCACTAACATCTGCACCAAGTTTCATTAATAAAGACATTATAGTTTGCCAAATATACATTATTGCGAATCCCAGCCGATATTTATTTTATAACTGACCAAAAAATAAAATTAATATATTTAAAAATGGAGGAGATATGACTCCACAAAAAAGGGCTGTCGCCGCACCTCAGCCATGATAACGACCGTTCTATTCATCTGAAACAAAAAAATAAAAAAATCATTTTATTCAGGAAGGTTGTCGTCATCATATGAACTAGAATCTTTGAAAAATAATTACAGTAGGTTCTGTTTTTATGCGGTAGATACGTTCCGCAAGAAACAGCATAAAAAAAAACAGCATAAAAAAAGCTACTAGTTCTATAGTAAAACTATAGATACGTTTCAAATGCTAAAACCGCATAAATCTGAAATAATCGCATAAAAAAGGGCACTAGTCCCATATTATTACTATAGATACGTTCCATAGACCGCATGAATCTGAAATAATTAAATAAAATCGCATAAACAAAATATTGTATCTTTGAAAATTATATCTTTATATATCTTCCATACTTGTAGGGTTAGCATTTCTGATGTAATCTGTGATAAGTTTTTGCTTAGCTGGTTTAGAATCTTGTTTATATGTGCAATTCCCGATAGGTCGACATGCATTTTGTAATTTAAAAAAAAACCGCACTATTTCAAAACCGCATAAAAAAAAGCCGCATAAAAACAGAACCTACTGTACATGCAATGAAATAGCAGCCTCTTAAATATGAAAATCGCGATTTTACTTCTTTTTTTTTTGACTTTGGTGAGCGAAAATATTATTCTATTGTAATAATTCTAGTTCATATTAGATGAAACGGCAGGTCAATTCTGACCTGTGCGCGCTCGGCTTTAATTCTCCGTAACTCATGGAGATTTCAAGATTTCTCGAAAATTCCTGTTGGATATTATTTGAAGAAGATTACAGAAATAAATACTTTAAAAAACTCAATTTTTTGAACCCGAATCATGGGAATACCGCCTTAAGTACATGCATCAAGTTATTGATACGCATCACGAAGGCAAAACGTTCATCACCGGTTTTTATGATGCAAATCATTGCAGTAACAAATTGCAAAACGACCTCTAAAATGAGATTATTAGAGAAGTTGTAGTTACAGAGTAACGAGTATAACGTCTGACTCGAAGTACCGAAATATACGTTTCTGCCAAGGACAAACCTTGGGCTTGAAAGCTTGATTTGAGATCATTTTCACTTATTTCCACTGTGTGTTTAACGGAAATTGTGTTTAAACTGTAATTCGTTTGTTTCATTCTTTTGTATGTAAAGGGTGATCATTTTAGGGGTATCGGATTTTGAATTGAAATAAAACAAGGAAAATAGAAATTGCCATCCGCCATCCGTAAACACCAATTTTGAATGACTCGCTGGAGGATTTCGGTCGGTATCTCATGAATAAATTTAGTAATGTTAGCTTCCAGTGCATCAATCGAAGCTGGTTTATTTACAAAGCATTTAGACCTATATATATATATATATAATTAGCGCGTACACCATTTTTGTGTGTTTGGCCGAGCTCCTCCTCGTATTTGTGGTGTCCGTCTTGATGTTGTTCCACAAATGGAGGGACCTACAGTTTCAAGCCGACTTCGAACGGCAGATATTTTTATGAGGAGCTTTTTCATGACAGAAATACACTTGGAGGTTTGCCATTGCCTGCCGAGGGGCGACCGCTATTAGAAAAATGTTTTTCTTAATTTTAGTGTTCTCACCGAGATTCGAACCAACGTTCTCTCTGTGAATTCCGAATGGTAGTCAAGCACCAACCCATTCGCCTACGACGGCCGCCGTAGACTTTATACATCTCCACAAATTTAAGTCCAAAGGTGTGATATCACACGATCTTGGTGGTCAATCCAGTGCTCCGAGACGACAGATAAATTGTTCACGACACAGTAAATCCCTTATTTCATTGGCTGTTTAGCAAGTAGCGCCGTCTTGCTGGAACCAAATCTTGTGGAGATTACGTGCTTCAATTCCGGCATAAATAAGTCGTTTATCATGGCGCGATAGCGTTCGCTATTCACTGTTACATTGGCACCAGCCTCGTCTTTAAAGAAATATGGACCGATGACTCCTCCAGCCCATAGGCCGTGCTAAACGGTTGTTTTCAAATAGCTGCTCTTGAATGACTCCGGGTTGCTCTTCAGCTGAAATACGGCAATTTTGCTTATTGACGTAGCTCGTTAAACCAAAAACGGGCCTCATCGCTGAACGGTTATGTACACCATAAGTTGACCTGACCGCGCTATGAATGCTTTCCACAGAGCGTCGATTTTCGTAATAAAATTGTACGATTTGTAAACATTGTTGAGGCGTAGGTCTTTCCATGATGAACAGTCAATGAATTGTAAAATTATGTATTTAGGTCTTCAGTTGGCACGCATGATCTGTCAAAATAAACCCTATTGGAAAAAGTACCCCGAATCTGATCCCCCTTTATATCTTAATTCTGGACGTCGGCAGTCAATTCTCGATAACGACATGCTGCAAAACATTGTTACCCTGTTTAGGTAAGTAAGAATGCAATAACAAAAGGGGGAAAATTAAGTAAATTAATAATAGGCCTCTTCTATTCGCCAATTTAAGGCAGTTCTATTCCCTAGCCAAGCAGCTTGTCAAACCATGCAATTTGAGAATTGTATGCGAATGTTTTCGTGGTTGACGCTATGCGCCTATGTTGAGAAATTTCGGAAGGTGTGGCCAATATCAACCTGTTAATCGCCTCTCAGCGAGTAACTTCGGCTGCCACACCATAGGCTATTCGGCAGTAGAATTCTGCCTGCTCATTTCACACGTATTCACACACTCGTCCAATCAGTCGTTTTTCAAATGGCAGCGAAGTAACATGATCGTAGGCTGTGATGATTTTTTTCATATATTCCCAACATAATCTTACTGTATTCGTAAGCAAACCGCTGTTATGACACCGGTCATGACAGCCAATCAGCTGATTCCTTTAAGTATGAAAGAGATCAGCATAGACGGGGTTGCTATTGATTTGGTCAGCGAAGTTAAGTATCTTGACCTTGTTCAGGATACCAAGCTTAAATGGAAAAGGCGTGCTGACGCAACCCTGTCCAAGGCAACAAAGGCTCTCATGACTTGCAAATATCTAGCATGAAAACCTAGAGGCTGTAACCCAAGAATCCTGAGATGGGTGTACATCATGATAATAAGACCAATAATGACATATGGAGCGGTCGCTTAGGCACTGAGAGTCACTCTCTCGACAGTATGGGCAGCGCTAACTAAGCTTCATCGCTTAGCATGCGTGTGCATCATGGGAGCGATGCGGACTTGTCCTACGAGGTGATGCTCGAGCTGACACCGTGCCATATAGTCATTCAGCGAAATCCTTACTGGTAGGATACAATTAAAACAGGTTTAAAAACTCATAGCCCTCCCCAAGGATAATCTGAGAATGCTCACGGGCATCCTCACAGCCCACTGCAGAGTGTGAAGTCATCTGCACATGATCGGGATTTGGTCTACGGACTCTTGTCGTTTCTGCGACCAATCCCAGGAGACTCTAATGCACCTTCTCCTGGAAGGCAACACTATAGCGCGGAGAAGGTTGAGACATCTTGGCCAACTGCACCCAGAGGAAAGGCACATACGCTCAATCCAACCCAGCTCTATCCTGAGTTTAACAAGGGAACTGAGCTGAGATGAGGTACTATGATGAGTAGAGGGCACAAAAAACCATGAGGTCGAAGTGCAAACCTCATTCATACAAATCTATCTATGGTTCCAGGGAGGACAACTTTACTTGACCTTGGATTGCTCATTGTTTATACCACTCTTTACTCCAAGTTATTATTTTCTGTTTATGTAGTTATTGTAGTTCAATAAACTCTGTCAGTGCCATGTAGTCACCACCCTGTAGTACACCCGGCTTTGTACTCCACTCCGTCCACTCTAATCGCAAACAGAAAACGACTAAACTACTAACAATTTAACTGGGACTCTTGCCAAGAGGGATCCTTTCAAGTCATCAAAAGCCATTGCAGATGAAATCATCAGCGAAAATTGTACGCCGTCGATAGCTCAATAGCTCGTAAAATTCCTTTGTTTAAACAAGCAAATTTAAGGAAGAACAAAAGTTCTTCTCAAGAGCGCAAATCATTGTGTGGACCAGAAAGTTTGAAAAAATGGTATAACATAACATGAAACAAAAATAAATTATTTGGAAATGAAGCTGGGCAAAATGTATGACGTCCTAAAGGACGAGAGTTCTTACCGCGGTAAAAAAAAAACTATCACGCTCGGTGGTGGTAACATAATGATTTGGGAATGCTTTTCTGAGTAAGAAGTAGTACCTATTCACCTCATAACCAACAAAATGGACAAATTTTCGGTATGAACGTGGGGTATCTATTTTAATGGCCATATGAACTTCAATTACAAGTGTTCTGAGTCTCTACTCCTTCTTATGATCCAATGAAACATTTAAAAATATATTTACTTGCATTAAAGATTTTTTTTTTATTTTAAACAAAAAATGTCTAAAATATTTTGCTTTAAAATTACATTAAATAGGTATAATTATTTATGATTCTTCGTAGTATGCAGTTCATACGTAATATTAATAATAGTAATGGTTTATTAATCAAATTAATTACAAACTTTATTTTTTTTTATGATTTATACTCGTATGTATGTGGATGTGAAAATACTTTACAGAAATCGAAAGAAAAATGTTTAAATATTTAAGTAAATAGGCAATAATTTATTATTAGTTGAGGCAGGAGCTTTAAAGAAGAAAACCAAGGCCTTCAATCTCAAACATGTTTTTATTAAAAAGAAAATCATTCTAAAGCACATTGCAAAAACAACGGTTTATTATAGAAAAATATTATTTATTTTTTCTTCTAGTTTCCATATTGTTTCACTTTTAAGATTTGTGTTATTATACATATATGTATGTGTGTGTGAGGGTAATTACTTATATATGCATGGAGTTTGTTGTCTTGCACCCATAGACAATAAATGGATTAAGAGAGCAAGCCACTCGGATGCATCTTTGCGTGATTGTGGGATGAAAAGGAAATAGTTGCTTTCTATTATTTGCATCATTGATATGCCAATCAATTGAATTACTTTTTTTATATTATTCCATATCCTACATAATACAATGCAAAAACCGAAGGATGTGTATTCTTTATAATTGTGTATGCATGTATGTACGATATTCGCAAATCAAGTCTAAAAATTACATAATTGATTAATCACAGTTTTTTAAGTATTAACTTAACGCGCCCGTCTGTATGCGATTTTTATTTAAATGAAATCAATTTTTTTCAATTTGCTTACTAAGGTAATATAAACAAGAGATTATTAAAGAAAGTATTGCAGTAAAAAAAATAATATTTTATTGATGTAGCATAAATTTGAATTATGAAATATGGTTCTTCAACACACTCGTAGGACAAATCCAAAATCTTAAGTGAGTTTCCAATTAAAATTTAAAGTACATTTTGTTGCCGACCAGTTGATTAATCTCAATAAACTTTTATACATTACGAAAGTTACGGCTTCAACATTTTTAATAACACAGCTGCATTCACACCAAACTGACATGCATTCGTTTTTTATTCCTATTATTCCTAGCAGCAAACCGCGTTTTTACTGTTGCCTATATGAAAAAAGAAAAAATCAGATTTAAAGTGGAGGCCCAATGCAAGTTGGCTTTGCTTGCATGGCTACGATAACTTTCAAAAATGAATAAAACAATGCTAAAATATATGAAAAGAGACCTTTGCTTCAAGCGCTTCAAGTACGGCGAAATTTCAAATTGCTCAATATTCCATTCGCAGTGCTTTTGACATTAAAAATTGAACATCCCTGTCTATCATTTAATTTGATTTGGTTTAGTTTCTTATGAGAATTTTAAGCAGATTAGAGAGATTGTTTATTTACATTTGTTTTTTAAATATGTTTGAAGAAAATTTAATAAATGCATTGAAAAGCATAGATGTATATATTATTCTTCAATTGTTCCTTGCCTCTTCCAAGCTTGCGCAAAGCTAAAAGTGCCCATGTTTTTGTCAATATAAATGTCATTCGCAAATTCATAACTTTCGTCGTTGGTGTGATTGGCGTCCTATATTGCACATTTTTACTAGTAAAAGAAACATTCGCAATATGTTTTCACAACTTCTAGTTAATATCATTATTCAAAAATGTATTATGTACTATTTTATTAAATATGGCTGACATTTCTAAATCCTTTTACAAATCATCTGATTTGGACATACAAGTTTTAAAAGCCAAGCAAAGCATAGAAAGCCTGCATTGGGCCAACACCTTTATAAATCCCATTTATTGCCGCTTCACTAAATGCCAAAAAAAAAAACGAAGAGCGATATTTAACTCAACAGCACTACCGATCTAGGTGTGAATACAGACAAAGTCTTTGGCACATTGCTGATCATTCTCGGTTTTAATTTTGCACAGCTTGGAGCACATTAGAGCATTTCGTTAATTCAATATTTCAATATTCAATCATTTAGAGCATAATTTAATTAGGAAAAATGTATGTTTGTGCCACGGATCTTATGTTTTTTTCTGATGTTCTTTCAAATGAAACTCTCAGGAATTGAACTTAAATGTGTGCATAGAAATAGTTTTTAGTAATAATAATAATTTAGTTTGAAAATACAAATTAATATTTTTCAAATCGAATACAATTTCAAATCAAATACATTTTTTTACCTTAATCTTAACAGGAGTGAGCCAATAAATACCTATTGTACTTTTACTATTACACATGAAGAATTCAAAGGACTTCACTCGGCCAAACGTCTAACAAAGGCAAATATAATAAACAAATGTACGTGTATGTATCATGTTATGAAGTACAAAATTTCAAATGTTTCGTTTGGTTTGTCAAAACGAATCATTTCTGGTGGCCAACGCATTTAAATAACCAAATTCAATTTCAAATTCAACAATAATGCTAAATTTAGTAAATACCAAATATTGGATTTACCCTGTTAAGTGCGCGTAAGTCTAAAATCAAACCATCTTTCATATTTTCCATGGCTTTTACTAGCGATACATTTGTATCGTCGTGTTTTACTTGCTACAACTTACTCGTAACAGTCTGATCGCGTTCGTCTGACAAGCGAAAATTCAAAAGGCCCACACATGCCTTAGTGGGAGTGTCTAAAAACTCATTAAGTGTGAATAAATATTGGACGCAAATATATATATGTACATATATATATATTTGTTTTTGTTTGTCGCACAAACAAACGGATATGTGCGATCCTAACAACTTAGAGAGCGTCAACTCAGTACATTTCATTATATTTTAATGCATTCTTCATTTAAGAATTGGACTTTGTAAAGTTAGGCAGAATTGAACTTAGTGCTCATTTTCTGAGCAGATTTTCGCAACTGCCACTTAAATTTGGCAAAGATTTAAACATTGGTTTCGATGAGGACTGTTGTCGTGACCTCCCTATTCCTACCGCTACAGCTGTGCTGGGCATAGCTCTTCTGTTCAATGGCTCTTTTGCAACAAGACTCGCTCCTAGCTCATCTACTGTATGCAATGATCGACGCAGTGACGCTTGTGTTTGACGCGATGTTGGCATTGCCATCCGTCCCGCATATGCAGCTGGTGGTGATAGTGGTGATGTTGGCAATTCCATATCCAAAATAGTATCTGTCGCACTAGCGGAGTGCTGTTTTAAAAGTTGGCGTAAATCTTTACTGCAGCCTGCTGCTACTGTTGTGTACGACGGATCTATGGGCACTGCTGATGGTAGCAAGACATCGTTAACTCCTGGGCCCAACATCGGACCGCTGTCTGGACCGATTACCAGTTTTGTATCTGAATAGCGGCGCAGGTCTTTTCCTAGCAATTGATCTAGCTGCTCACTTTCAGCTTCGACATCTGTTGCGCTAGGCGGTGTTACCGTGCTAGAATGTCGGTAGCTCTCAGTGGCAGGATAATCCTCCGAAGACTCCATGCTCAAACCCACTGAGTCATTGAGGATGTCGCGGTTCTCTATAAAAATCGATGAATTAGAGTAGCGTTTGGTGTGTGGCTTATAGGCGAAACCACCCAAACCATTGGCCACAGCGTTTGAAACGCCAGAACTAATAGAAGGCGCTTTTTGATCACCACTACCTGTTAATTAAATAATAAAAGAATAAAAGGCTATAAATATTTGAGAATGTATATGATATGCAAAGAAAGTAAGAACAAATATGTATGTTGAGGAATAGCTGTGTTTTTTCTTTTATCTTTTGTCAGCAAAATACCAAACTTGGGATGTACAAAATGCTTTTATTCAAATGTATCGTATATGATTTTTTTTAAATATATGTAAGTTTAATATTTATTTAAAAACTTGTTCCAAACTAAATATTAATAGTTTTCAAAAAATAAATAATTGACGCGTACACATCACGTTGTTCCATAAATGGAGGGACCTACAGTTTTAAGCCGACTCCGAACGGCAAATGGTGATTTTATGAGGAGCTTTTTCATGGCAGAAATACGCTCAGAGGTTTACCAATGCCTGCCGAGAGGCGAGCGCTATAATAGCCTGCTTTAGAGGCTTCAAAAAATCGATTTTTTTTTTTGCATAAATGTCTTCCCAAATTCAAAATATTTTCGGAGTTACAGAAGAAATTGTGAGCAAGCGTCGAGCAGGTGTACGAGGCACCGTAACATTACGTTTGGTTCATCCCACAGCGCCAGTTCTGCTTACCAAAAGTGGCCCACTGGGCACATTATATCATAACCTCAACCTTCATATCAAGAAAGGTGAGGTTCTTACCCATTTAAAGTTTGAGAATAGGTTAAAATCGTTTCGACCCTAAGGCCTCTAATCATTCGCTTTACCAGATAAGATTATTTTATCTCGAAGTGCGATTTCTCGGTTTTTTATTTTTACGATTTTTCCTAATTGGCGGGAAAGATAGGGAAAAACATCCTATCGAAACGAGATAACATTGATTGTATTCGCAAATTAAATTCTCTTCTAGTTGAACCTAAAAAACCTTAAGAAAGTTGGGATTGACCCACTTTTTAAACAATCTAAAGTGAATTTGTTTTTCCAAAAAAATGATTTTTTTTTTAATTAGCGAAAAATTGTTGAATTTCTCACTTTTTGTTTAATTTTCTTGGTTTAACTAGAAGCTATACTATACTAAAATAAAATTTTTTTTGGGTTTTTGGTTTCTGATGAAAATTGCGACTGCATCTTTCCCGCCGCCGCACGACACATGCACACTCGAGGCGCCTCGGCAAAATGCTTGTACCAGGCATAATATGACATATATTTTTATGAAAAAATTTGAGAAGACTGTTGAAATATATAACAATAAAACCTAAAAGTTTCGTTTCAATCGAATATTTCTTTCCTTCCCAAAAAAATCCACGAAAAAAATCGATTTTTGAAGCCTCTAAAGCAGGCTCCCCCTTAAGTGGACATGCGCCCTTCCGTTCAATGATTTTCAATACAAAATCGTCCTCTTCGCTGTTGAGATTGAGGATGGCTAAACAGTAGTTCACACGCGCAAGCATTAATTAATGCACTTTTGGCATTAACTGTGGCTCGTAGTCTGGTTTATGTGGCTTCGTTTTCAGCAACATCAGCAGCTACCTGCATCCGCTATATTCTCGGGCGAACGACCTGTTCGGTAACGGTCACACCCTGTAACGTTTGTGCGTTTTCAGTCTGTTCGAGCCGAGCAATTAAGCGCTGGAATGTTTACCCAGTTGGCGCGATAGGAGGCGGCATAAAACTGTAGGTCCCTCCATTTGAGAAACAACATCGAGAGACACCCCATAATTTTTAGGACGCGCTCGATCAACTAGCCAACAAAGGATATTCGAGCCAATTATATAAATTTCTTGAAAACATTTAATTTAATTGAACATTTTAAGATAGCAAATTTAACTAACGTTAGTTTGATATATCACTTGTTATGATCGGTTAACGGATTCTCCAGATGTAAAACATTTTTTTTTTACGCAATTTCTTACATTATTTAGATAAAAAATTTGTTGGGTTTTTTCTTTGTTGGTGCAAAGTTTAAAAATAAAATTCGGAAATAATAACAATTTTTATTTTACCAATTTATAAAAATTCGGTAAATTATTGCAATGTCAGAATTAAAATTATTAAAAATTACTTTTTATTTTTGATTATTAAATTTTAAAGACATTTGTTTGTATGTGATTTTTCGTTTAAGGTCAAACATTGTAACAACGCGTCACTAACGCGCTCGGTTGCTGGAACTATTGCAAGAAAATTCAGAATTTGAAGTATTCTTAAATTTTGCCGCCTTTCTTCATTAAAAAATTGTATTAAAGCACTTTCAATAGAATTCGATTTATTCGAAAGATAGAAGTAATTGCAAAATAACGCTAAAGAAATAACTTTTTAATCTAAAACTTGTTGGTTTACTTTGTGCCAGCTGTTGTCGAAGCATAAAATGTTGGCATTTGAGTCTGGCATTTTTTTTAAGTTCTAGGATTTCGTGATAGCAAATCTTTCGTAGTTGCTGCGGGTCGCATTCGTAACTTTTCTACGACGGAGGCTGAATATGAGTTAAATCGAATACCATACTTCAAATTCAAATGTGTACTGCAGGTAGCCAGGGATGCTGCCAAAAACTTACCACGGCCAAAAAGCAAAGGAAAAAGTTATCGATTTGCGGTTATTCGGTTTGAATATTATTCCACTTACAGTATTTAATACCTTACTATTCACTCACCACTAAAACTACTCAGTTGAAGCGCATGCTCACGACCCGTATCTGTAGAAATTCCGCCAGTGCTAAGATCTTGCCTCGAACCACCACAAACATCATTTACCGAGCCACGACTTGAATTCTCTGAATGTTCTAGTACATTGTGAATCGAATCATGGAAAGGCGTCATGCTACCCGAACCCTGTGGACATGGGCGGAAAGACGAGATTTGCGAGACAACATCATCCAACGCCCAATCGCGTTCGTAATTACTTTGCAGCTGAGCGCATTCAATATTCGCCGCTACAGCCACTTGTCCCACTTGTTGTTGCGGCGTCAAATGGTGATGATGAGCTGCGGGCAGAACGTCCGAATCAAGATCATCTCTTTGTTGAAGACGGCGCTGATCGGCTGGAAGATGATAGTGATGAAGGGGATGCTGATGAAGAGCAGTCGCTCCCTCTATGTCCAAACTGCCAGAAATACTACCAGTGCCAACGGTGGAGGCATAGTTGTAGCCATTTGGGGCAGAAGCACCATTAGGGACTATTTCGACATTTGGTCCATCAACGCCAGTCGGTTGTGCATTTGTGCTGCATGGGTGTGATTCGCTCGACCCTTCATGTCGAGTGCGATGTGTGGCCGCAGGCGATGGGGGCGATAAAGGATGCACTTTTTCTGGAGCATTTTGAATGAGGAGAATTCTGAATCAGATTTAAAATAAAATTAATAAAATAAAATTTGTCAATTTGTCTTGATAATTTAGTATAAACCTGTTCCTGGCCTTCCAACGATGACATAAATGTAGGTAAGCTTTGCATTGAATATACATGAATACAACGCCTCCGGTGAGGCCTACCGTTACAACGGCCAATTTCGTCCAGAAAGGCCAATCTATAAAAAAAATAATAATATCTTGAAATAACAAAATCAAAGTACATAAATACAAATACTACTAATTAATAAAATAAAACTAATTCCTCACCAATCAGTCCACGTTTCACATCATCGGCGGCACGTTCGATCAACACACAAAGTGACCAAATAACGCATAAAGCCGCCGCACAATGGAACAATACCGAACAACAGAGGCGTCTTCGTTCAATTCCAGAAATATCAAGGCTACGCCACTGCAATGAAATTTAGTTTTTACTTATGAACGCATCTATGAAGGTTTGTGCATAGACAATTTTCGTTGGAGTTCAAAACATAATTCATAATTATTCATAGAATGTAAATATAACTATTTAAAGTGTACTGCTCTATACAGTTATGTACAAGCATTCATATATGTACATACATATATATGTTAGAAATCAGGTGTAACTACTACATACTTTTATCTTTTTTCAGTACTTGTAATTCTCAGTCAAACTTTATAAAAGAACTACAGAGTGTGTTCCAAAGTAGACAAGACTTTCTAAAAGTAGCTATTTCTATTTCGGTCATCTATTAGCATTCGCATGATTTACTTTGAAATTTCATTACAATCAAACAAATAAGAAGAATTATTGCTTCTGACAGTATTTTTATGCCATCGGTAAAAAAATTAACTTTGAATAAGAAGGGCAATATTGAGTTTTTCTTTTAAATTTCGACTTCAATCCAGTATCTTCTAGCTTACAACTAAACAGTATTTTAGGGACTAGCTATGGGCTTGACATGCCCTAAAATTAATATACCATTGCAAATTGTGTATAAAGGACATAGCATTGTGAAATTTAGCTATTTTTCGAGAAGTGTCGCGTTACATTTCAAAAGGGACACCAAATTAAGCCATTTATACGGATTTTCTGAGACTCTTGATAGGGTATCTTATCGAATTTATTCAGCTCTCGCACGTTTAGGCTCTCATTATGAACTCCTGAAGTGGATTATGTCTTAAATAACAAGCGCTGTATTGTTAATTGTTAACGTATCATTCAACTCATTTTTTTAAGTATGATTTCTCCCCGTATGCGGATAACCTAAATATTTATTATGAGCTTGACAGGTTGAGCTTGACAACTTATACTGTTGGTGGCTGCGTAATCGTTTATTCCTCAATGTTACTAAATGACATTATTTCTCATGCGCTAAATTGTTGAGACTCAACTCGTATGCCTTACTGTACAGGGCCGTCGAGGTAAATCC
Organism: Anastrepha fraterculus; assembly: GCA_037575425.1. Classification (NCBI taxonomy): domain Eukaryota; kingdom Metazoa; phylum Arthropoda; class Insecta; order Diptera; family Tephritidae; genus Anastrepha; species Anastrepha fraterculus. The sequence goes on along the minus strand of JAYXIM010055516.1, from coordinate 85,854 downwards.
GGAAAACATTTCAAAAGCTCTGGAGGAGTAGCGTTAAGTCTAAAACAGCTGATAATGGGACATATTTTTAGTGTATTGTTTCCTGATTGACATTGGAGTGCCGGAGTAAGTGCTAGTGAAACGATGAGTCGAGAGCAGGACAGAAGAGCTGCGATACTAAAGTCACTTCGCGCCGGAAAAAGCGCTAAAGAGATAATTGAGTGGTTCATTCATCTTTCAAAAACAGTTGGTTAACGCTGGATGGACCGCGTGGCTGCTGGAAGCGAATATGTGTTTCAGCAGGACTCCGCACCTGCTCACAAGGCAAAGAAGACTCAGGCTTGGCTCCAGAATAACCTACCCTACCACTGGTCACCAGATTTTTGGCCACCTTCAAGCCCAGACTGCAATCCTCTTGATTATTACGTGTGTGGCACAGTTGAAGCAAAAGTTAACGCGAAGCCTCATAACACTAAGGACGCTCTGAAGACAACCATCGAGGAATTGATGACCACAATGGACAAAGAAGAGGTAGCTCGCGCATGTGGGCGCTTCAAGTCCCGGCTGGAGCAGGTAATTGCACGAGATGGAGGTTGCATTGAATAATTTTCAACTATGATATGTGTACTCACATTATACAAAGTTAAGTGCAAATAAAATTATTTTTGAGTAAATATCCAATAGTTTTGTTTTTAAGCTCAACATTCCGGATTTACCTCGACGGCCCTGTAAATTCAATGCTCCGCTGAAATCAAGTAATGAGTTGAAAGACTTGAGTGTCGATTTCGATCCCAAGTTTAGTTTTAATACCCACATCAATTTTATTATTATTGAACTTTTTGCGTTGTTGGCATTTATTGGTCGTAATTGTTTTTCGCTTTCCGATCCTTGTACTTTCAAACTTTTGTACTCCTTTCTTGTTCAGCTCAAACAGGAATAAGCAGTAATTATTTGGAAAAATGTGCGTGCAATTTATATCAATAGATACGAGTCCGTTCAGATAGTTTGGCACGCTTTGCTTTCGGCTGAATTAGCTTTGCAGACCCTAAACCATCATACCGTTTTCGATATTAATCAACCTTGCGTGTCATTAGATGCTAAACGTACTATTTTGTCGATGTGTTTTGCTTTTGACGTCATCTCGGGTTCTAATGATTGTCTGCTTCTTATGAATTGCCAACGATCGTCTTCTAATGAAAATTGGGTTGAATATACCTCATGTATTCTTCGGTGTAATTAGGGAATAGCTAAAATTGTATAGGACACGGACACTCCCTTGAGGAAAGTGCCATCTCTATTTAACGCTTATTCTTCTTGCCTAGAATTTGATTTTTCTTCTTTGGAGCTAATTTATAAGAATCTACTGTTGAGACAGTTATGTATATCTTTTTGCGTTGTTCTGTTATCTTATATACTTATCATATAATCTGTAAGCTTACTGTTTATTGATTAATAAACGAAATGAAATGGAAAAAATATTAATTAGTTACAGTGTTACCAGGCAAATATAAAATTGAATCATAATCGAACTTTGATTCGAAATAGCATGGAGTACTTTGAAGTGATAATAATTTCTGAGATACAGAATCTGAAATAATCGCTTTTGGATACTGTATAGGTTAAGATGATCACTTAAATAGATTCCCTATGTCCACTGAGACCTCACTGATGGCCTAAGTCTTAGTGGTAGTCCCTCTTTCTATCTTGTTTGCTTATTCTGCAAGCAATATTGATGAAGATTTCTAATAAATAAAATACTACTAAATTCATAAAGCCTAATTTCAGGTCATAAGAAATTATAAGCAAACAAGGTCGTAGTAAGAAATTTTTTATAAATTTTGCAAATAATTCGCTTTGTCGGACTAACCTTTGATTTTTTCGAAGTTTAAAACCCTTTTCTTCAAAAATTATCATTGATGTTATAAATTTTCGTTTATCATGCATTACTCACCTCATTGAATGGCTTAATTTTCGTATGCATTATGAATGGAAATTTGCATAATTCACAAGCATTCGTTTCCGATGCAGTTAACCATTGCTGGAGACACGCCTGGTGTACGTATTTTAAGCTACCCGCACAATAGCAAGGTGTCAGCAAAGGATTTTGTGGATCACTCTCACAGTGGCAGATGCGACAAATATCCCCACTGCTCTGAGATGCCTGACTACTCCCCGAACCAAATCTGTAACAACAAACATTGAAAACATATTTGAAAAAATAAGTATATGAAAGTAAATTAATGAAACAATTTAACAAGGCACATAAGTGCATTTTTATTGATCAAGGCTGTGCCAAATTTTACAATGCATACGCAGAAAAAAGTTCCGTTATTTTTGCTTTTCTTCTTTTGCGTTGTCTACTTATAAATTATACTCAATTTCGTGCTCATTTTTTGAGAACGCGCTTAAAGAAAATCAGATTCGACAGATGCAAGCAGCTTCTTCCGTGGCACGCGGTCAACGCCCATGGAAATATTATTTTCACAGATGCGAAAATTTTCTCTTTTGAAAAAGTGTTTAATAAGCAAAACGACAAAATCTGTAGTAAAATTTCTAAAGGCACAAAAATGTTGTTCCAAGGGTTCAGCGTGGCCACCATCTAGACAGTGTCTTGTAAAGGCGGTAAGTCTTTTCATTTCTGCGAAAAACGGGGTAAGATCGGGACAAAATTGTACCAGGAGGATGTCTTAGAAGGCGTGAAGTAGCACATGAGCGGCAAGATCCAGCAAGATTCCGCTCCAGCCCATAAGGCAAAAACCTCCCAGCAGGGGCTAAAAAACAATATTCCTGGGTTCATAGCCGCAGAAGATTGACCGTCTGGAAGTCAAGATCTGAATCCATTGGACTTCATTTTCTGGTCAGAATTGGAGAACATGACCGATCAGAAAGAGAAGACCGTGAATTTGATCCAGGTTTTCCGTTTGATGGTACAATTATCCAACCAATATGCGAACAGTGGCCGTACAATAATAGCCGATAACTTTTTCATCACATTGAATAGAGCTAAGGCCCTCGCTGCTATAGGACTTGCATTAGTTGACATACGATCGCTGCATTCCACCAAAAATGAAAGAGAACAATTCTCGCCCAGTTCTTTCGTCATTGTTTGGTTTTCATGAAAACCTTGTTCCAATCAGCAGCTATGTACCAAAAAAGAATAGATTGGTTAATTTGCTTCCTACCGTTCATTTTACCAAGGCGAAGCAAAAAAACCAACGCCAATTATTTATTATAATGCACACAAAGCAGGCGTCGATTGCATGGATCAAATAGTCACACATTTCGCATAAAAATGGCTAACAAGTCGATGGACCCTTGCTTTTTTTTGCAACAGGGTGGATGTCATGGCACTGGCAATGTTTTGTATTTGCAAAGAAGTTGATGGACTTAGAAAAAGTGCGATGTGTGGTCCTTGCAAACATCGAAAATCAAATGAATAATCCAGCTGTTATTTCTCAATGCACTACTCGTTTGGCTATGGAATCATTTTTTAACCAACCAACCAACCGGAGCCGATACACTCACAGCGAAGAGAAATTGTCGTCTTTGTCTACAAGGAGGCGAAAAGCTTCGTCGAAAAACTCGTTTCTATTGTATTGTATGCAAGAATAAAGTATGGTAACAGCACTCAAAAATCTCTTATAAATGTTCTGATTGCCTTCCGCCGAATCCATAAATAAATATTTTACCATAAATTACATCGTAATCAACTTTTTTTCTTCAACCTTCTTCGAAATGAGTAAAAATAAAGATCAAAACAAAACATCCTTTTTTTCACAAACCAAAATATTTTCAGCAATTATTTTTGCTCCTTAGGTAGCTCAATACATTCCAAAATCAAAGAAAAAGGTAAGAAATAAATATATACCAGCGATACTTATAATTATTTAGAAATGTGGCGCATTTGCCAAATATTCCCATACAAATGTATGGAAAAACACAGGGGTCTGGCCAGACCCGGGTGTCCAATTACATACCGTGCTTAACGGTCTTTGTTATATACCGTGTTTGAACTCTCGGCTTTTTCACGATAAACAAAAACCTTCCCATCGGGACCAATCATATTAATTTTAATTTCATCCAGAATTTTCGTATTCTTTTCCAGAATTTTACGTCTTTGCTTCTATAAGCATTTGCGAAAGACAAACGTAGCAGTTGTTTCAGCTGACACGCCTATACAATTTTTTTCCACACAAGTCGGCTTGATACATATATTTAGGCTATATTTCTCATTTATTTCCAGCGTTATCGCTCGATAGGACTTAAAAGGGTCACGCTCACTTTTCTTAACGATGACCTTGTTCTGCTAAATTGTTGTCTTTCACGCAGGCGTCTTTCGATCTCTCTTTCTTTTAAGCATATTTTTGTCTTTACTAATATATTTGGTGATGGTTCCATGTGTAGCAGTCCACGCAAGTGGGGAAAGTTACTGACCGCCATTCACTTGGGAGAGGCCAGGACGATTCTTCTGCATATGGTTCAAGCAGCTCACAACGTCCGGGATTAGCCCACGTATCCTCTGGGTAGTTTCCGAACACCCGTTCGGGAGTGAGCTAACGTGAGAAGGCGAAGCATTCCAGGATAGCTGGTTGCGCGCCGGGTTTGGGACCCGCCACTTAAAAGAACAACAAAGCCGCGGGCGCCGACGGACTACTGGCGGAGCTATTCAAACATGGCGGCGAGGAGCTGGTAAGCTGCATGCATCAGCTCTTATGCAAAATATGGTGGAATGAAAGTATGCCTGCCGATTGAAATTTAAGTGTACTCTGCCCAATCCATAAGAAGGGTGATGCAATCTGTGCCAACCACCGCGGGATTAGTCTTCTAAATATCGCCTATAAGGTTCTAGCGAGCGTATTGGGTGAAAGTCTGAAGCCCACCGTCAACCAACTGATTAACCCTTATCAGTAAGGCTTTAGACCTGGAAACTCTACCATCGACCAAATATTCACAATATCCCAAATCTTGGAAAAGACCCACGAAAAGAGAATCGACACACACCATCTTTTCGTCGATTTCAAAGCTGCATTCGACAGTACGAAAAGGAGTTATCTGTATACCGCGATGTCTGAATTTGGTATCCCCACAAAACTAATACGGCTTTGCAAGATGACGTTGCTCAACACCAGCAGCGCCGTCCCTGATGTTGGAGAGCTACGAGCCGCAGAACCTAATCGCTCAGACACAATTTTTTATAAGAGCGTGCAATTGTTGGCGTATGCTGATGATATTGACATCATCGGCCTTAACAAGCGCACTGTTAGTTCTGCCTTCTCCAAACTGGATAACGAGGCGAAGTGAATGGGTCTGGTGGTGAATGAGGACAAAACGAATTACCTCCTGTCTTCAAACAAACAGTCGGCGCACTCGCGTATCGGCACCCACGTCACTGTTGACAGTTATAATTTCGAGATTGTAAAAGACTTCGTTTATTTAGGAACCAGCATGAACACCGATAATAATGTCTGCCTTGAAATCCAACGTAGAATCTCTCTTGCCAACAAGTGCTACTTTGGACTAAGTAGGCAAATGAGTAGTAAAGTCCTCTCTCGACGAACAAAACTAACACTCTACAAGGCTCTTATCATGACCGTCCTAACATATGGCGCAGAACCATGGACGATGACAACATCCGATGAAGCGACGCTTGGAGTGTTGGAGAGAAAGATTCTGCGGAAGATTTTTGGACCTTTGCACGTTCGCAACGGCGAATATCGCAGGCGATGGAACGATGAGCTGTATGGCTTTACGACGGCATAGACATAGCGCAGCGAGTAAAGATCCTTGGCTGGGTCATGTCGTCCGAATGGATACAAACGCTCCGGCTTTGAAAGTATTCGATGCGGTACCAGCTGGTGGTAGCAGAGGAAGAGGAAGGCCTCCTCTGTGTTGGAAAGATCAGGTGGAGAAGGACTTGGCTTCGCTTGGTATGTCCAATTGGCGCCGATTAGCACGAGAAAGAAACGACTGGCGAGCTTTGTTAAACTCGGCCAAAATCGCGTAAGCGGTTTTCGCGCCAATTAAGAAGAAGAAGAATACATTTGGTGACATTGAATACCATTTTACGTGAATAAATCACTATTTTTGCAATTTTTGTTTGTTTTGCACCCCAAGGCTACAAATAATGTTTTTCTTTTTAAGTGAGCAGGGTCGTCCTTCCTCTTTCCATTTTCGTCACCAATAACGAATTTAAAGGAAGAGCTGCGAAATGCCGACATGCAAGAATGGCTTCCCCCTTCGAAGTTTCTAAATGTCGTAGTTTCAATGCTAAACCGAGTTTTTGAATTGATAAATAAATTTAGAGGTTGGATTCACTACTCATTTTATGTTATACACATTTGTCAAGCGTTTTCCGAATAATTCTCTTGTTTTAGAAACAGTGTCCTTAAATGATTTAAATTTGAATTAAAAATTAAAACAAAATAGTATTGCAAGTTTGTATTGTATTTAAACAAAGACCTTTTGATTTAATTGACTCTCTATAAAAATTGCTAGTCAAGGCGAATTCATTAAAAGTGATAGCACTAGACCAACAAGAACATTTTGTACATTGGAATGTCACGACAGAAGAAAATAGAAAAGAAAAGGACGAACGGCGTTGAACGACTTTCATTTGGAACTAGAAGCAAACGACGATAGTGCGAATGGAACGGCTTTTCGTTATTTCATTTTGTGCTGGCATCAGAATGTACATGGCGAAAGAAGAGAACAAATCAGCTGGTCTACTGCTATCATCTTAAATAGATTCGCCTTGGTTTGATTCAAAAGTTCTTAAGGAAAAACAAGGTTCCTTTAATTGAATTTCGCGGAGTGTATGTGTTGATAAATATCTCACTCGCAATTTTATTTATAAATCGAGATAAAGAGTATTTAATTTTAGCTATAAATTAATTAACTCATAGCTTCGATTCTAAATCGACATAAGCCGTGTCATTAATCTTATCTATTTGTTGTAGAAGTCGGCATCAAACCAAGTAATAACATAAGGCCATAGCAATCGCCGACAAGTTTTAGCAGTCTAATTGATACTCTACCTATGTTTGCATTCAGATGTATATGAACGCCAGTGTTCTTTTATTTTCTAAAGAATGCTTTGTCATGCAACTTTCGCTTCACGTTGGCGCTCCGCTTAGCTTTGACTGTGAATGCTTACCTAAATTTGTATGAAGGTGTTCACATACCCCAAAGCTGAGCCAAGGCAAAGCGCAAAGTCATTCATCATCAGAAATGTTAACAAACAAAAGTATTCCAAAAATCATGAATGCAAGCAATATTTAATTAAGTAAATATCTAATAAATATAGTTGATGTTGTAAATATGTATACGAGTATTTATATATATATAAGAATTAGGCCGGGTCGATTTGTGGGGAGGCTAAAAAATCGCCCACTGCTCTGTGAAAATCATATTCTAGGGATCAAACTAAGATACTTTGCCGAAGGAACCATACCTCTAAAACGAATTCTGATGTCTCCCAATTTGGGTCGAACTTTTTAGTTTCTTTTCTCATGTAAAGGCCAAAAATGGTGATATTTTGAAATGATTGTATGGGGAACCCCCCAGGGGAGTTCCAGGGGTGTGCCACTGGCATGGGTGGATCGGCCGTCCAAAGTTAGTGGGGGTCGGTCATACATTTGGACTCGATTGGAGCACTCTAAATGGGTCAAAGTGGGATTTTTCAGAGGCATGGTTCCTTCGGCAAAGTTTCTTATTTTGATCCCTAGAATATGATTTTCACAGAGCAATGGGCGATTTTTAAATCGACCCGCCCTAATATACACGTATATAATTTACCCAGTTTCTATGTCAAAGCGTTCACTGCAATACGCTTTTCTCACGACCGCGAATGTTGTACGCACTCGTATGTATATACTATAGATACCCCTTAATAGTTTAGCATTTCTATAATTTATTACAAAACACAATTACGTGTACAAATATTGTAGGTATCTATCAACAGTTGAACTATAATGATTTATTCAATAAATTGTACGAGTACACATACATGAGTGCATTGTAGGTATTTGTGTATATAATATGTATGAGCATACATATTATATTATAATTTACACATAATTAAGTACCTATTCATATATGTATAATATCAATACGCATATAAGCTGTGTATATGTGTGTATGCATACATGTGAATGCCACAAATTGCATATGGCGGTGCATCATTTTATTGAAAAAGTTAGTAATATTCATTTCATAAATTGGCAGCTGAATCCATCCACGTATGTATATACACCCATTGCATTTTTTAAAGGGTACATGCATTCCTCGGAAAACCATGTAAAAAGTGAGACGCACAATAAATAATGAAAATAATTAAATACATAAATGAACAACGGATGACGTTCTAAATTTGGTGAACAGAATTTGTGATTGAATAAATGTCAAAGTTAATATGAAAAGTTAATTTGAAAAGAATGAGACCAAGAATTTTTGTACTCAGACACATCTGTATGTGAAGTTATTTGTTCATATTTGTGAAATATTTAAAATAAATATTGTGGGCCCGTTAGATGGCAGTCATGTCTGTTTGTTTCGCTTATATTAACTTTACCACATCCTATAGCCACTCCTATGATCAGCTGATCAGTAACAGACCGAAAATTAAAAAATACTTTTTTAATTTCTCAATATTAAATAGTAAGAGTATTCATTTAAACACTAAAATACCTCGTAAGCCACGTAAACCTGTTAAATTTACGAGGCAAGTAAAATATCTGTAACAATTTTTATGACATATGGTTTACACAAATTGGGTTATTTTAAGAAACGATTTCAATGCGTAAATTTACCCGAAGGTGGAAAGCAACTTTGTCTAATGTGTCTGGCATGTCCCTTTTAGCCATACTTGTAAAGAAAGCTGCCTACATAGCAAAAACGCAGAAGCGTCTGCTCGTGAGGTGCAAAGAGTAAATTCCATCGATGAGCGGCAGACAAAGTGGGAACTCTGCCAAAGAGCCTCGGACACACAAACGCATCGCCAATATAAAGGTTTGGCTAATGAGGGTACATAATGAATACACCTTTATCCGACCAAATTCTTGGATTAATACGGCTATACAGGTTCAACCAAGGTGAAAAGATTTCAGAGGAGTGGCCAGGATCAGGCCGTCCAGTCCGATCGGACCGGCTCTCAGCGAATTTGAAAGAATCAGCTGATTGGCTGACGTAAGCGGGTTTATGACAACGGTTTGTTTACGAAAATGCTGAGATTGTGTTGGTAGTGTTCTAATAAAATCAGCACAGCGTTTCCTCATGTTACCTTGGCACCATCTAACAACGACTGATTAGACGAGTGTGTGAATACGTGTGAAATGAGTGGGCAAAATTCTCTCACTACTTTACTTCGGATGGCCAAATCTAATAACCTATTATCCTTGGGTTCCACCACCACGATAATCCTTTCAGGGACTAAAATGTTATAGAAAATGCTCACCGCATTATTTACATGATCGTTTGAGGTGGGGAGTAATACGTGCAACACTAGTTTTATAAAGTCGTCATAGAGATAGACGAATTACCCACTACGTCCATTTTTCAAAATTTTACTTGTGTCGTATTTATTTTCTTGGGTTCATAATTTGTACTAAGATTTACGCAAACATATTCATTTTTGATTGATTTGCCGTGCGCACGAACTGACGGACGGTCATACATGGTTAAATTGACTTCTCCCATCATTCTAAACATTTTGGTATAGTCATTTCTATTTCGATCTTCATGCTGCCTACGAACGGCGGATAGTTTTATCAGAAGCGTTTTCACGGCAAAAATTGAATCGGAGGTTTGCCATTATCTGCGGAAGGTCGAATGCCATAATACTCGTAATATAAACCTTACTCTAATTTAATCTTTGACATTCCCTGCAGGCATCGAACCCGTAACTAAACGAATGGTAGTATAACGCCCAAATCCACTCGGCTACGACATACATCAACTACAATTTATATACATATGTATGTATGTATGTATGTATATTATACCAACAAAACATTACATGTACATAAATATATGTAAATATGTGTACATAAACTTACTTATCTAACTGTAAACTTACTATTGCAAAACGAAGAAATTGGAGGAATTGACAAGTAATAAGCATTTTACTACAGGCAATTTACAAATAAATATAATTAATATATTCATATGAAAATAATCAATAAGCTTTTATTACAATTCATTTGCTGCGGTCGCTGCTGATTTTATTAAATAAAGTTAAGTGTGAAATATACATACATACAGTAGTGGCCAAAACTAAAGCACCGTCCTTACAGGATTTCTAATAAAGCGAAATAATTCAATAAAAAACCATGTCAAACACTACATATTTGTGTACCATATTTTTTTTAATAATTCGGTATTAATAAAACATACAAAAATTATTCAAAACTTTTAATATAAAAGACTAAAATTTAAAATATCCTTAGCACTCAAAAATGATATGGCCAAAAGTAAGCACCCATATTTTTTTTGTAATGACAGCACTGGTTTGATGTTTGTTAGTTGAATTGTCTCACTAATTATGTTGTTTTTAATATCAAATTATTAAGAAAAACATGGTACAAAAAAATTCAATATTTCACATGGTTTTTATTGAAGTATAGGCATTATTAGATATCCTGTAAGAGCTGTGCTTTAGTTTTGGCCAATACTGTACATATGTAGATATTTTCATTTTGCCACAAAACTTTTTCCACAATCGAAGCTTTTACTCATTGGCGTTGCATCGTAAATGTAAACGACGCTGTTGAATGCAGCACTAACATCAACACAAAAGTCTCCTGGGCATACGCCCCCCAATACACCGCAAAGACGAGAATGAGCGCAAGGGAAACGAAATCTCCGTCCAGGTGACCAAATTCTACCATAGAGTCGAATTTCGCCAAAGTGTTTGTGATAACAAGAATGCCACCAAATAAGATCTCTCGCTTGATCAGGAATTTCACCAGATCGTGATCCAGAACAATTGAAATACTATTGGCGAGAATTTTACAAGAGATTGGGCAACCGCTTGTGGTTGATGATGCACGCAACAAACAATGTACACGTATGAATATGGATCAGTTTTTACGGTACACCAGTAATTGGAGCATTTTCAATACTTCCAACATTTGTTTAATTTATCTAATCTTCGCTTTCATGAGACTGTTGATGTTCTCACTCTCAATGTCCACACCCAAATATTTGAAGCTTGTTGGTTTGGTGAAGAGCTGTAATCACGACGAAGAGGATAATGTTCCACATTCAAATGGAGAAAAATAATTGGAACTGCGCTTTCTAGAAGTTGCGTGAGGAGTACTCTAGCAATGAACTTCTGAAAACGATTATAATATATATATATATATATAATTGGCGCGTACACCCTTTTTGGGTGTTTGGCCGAGCTCCTCCTATTTGTGGTGTGCGTCTTGATGTTGTTCCACAACATTTGAGTTCTTCTTTATTTTCGTTGATCACTCAATTTCAATTTTGCAGATCAGTTTGCGTAATTCAGAAATGCTTTTGGATAACCGTTTCCATTAAATTGAAGAATTTTAATTTGTAACACAATTTTGAGAAAAAAAAAATGTAACTTGTTTGGATAAAATTTGTTTACGGTTCTCTATGAATTTGAAAGGCATTGATTGCGAAACAATTAATACATGTGCAACAACTGTTGCGGACTTAATAAGTTATTTTTGGTTTCGGAGTAAAAAAAAAACATGGCAATTTAGAAATAAAATATGCATTCTTAACTTAATAATTTATTCATAAACCAAACTTCGAGTGGTAAATAAAAACGTGCTTAAGTTTGGATAGAAAAAATGCTGAAGTGCATTTGCAATTCAAATGAGAGTTGCCACTCATTGTCATCATAATGGGATTTTTGATCGTTAACAATTTCGTGCAATGGCTTTCGACATACAAACAGCTTCGACTTTTGGAGATGAAGTGACATCCCCAGCCACCGTTTTCATTGCTTTTTTAATTCAATAGTAGGCGCAAGTGGTACGCATTTCGCGAAGATCGTCCAAAATCGGTTTTTGTACCGGGAAAGTCGATGGTGTGCGAGAACAGATATAGCAATATTGTCATGTGACGTGGGATTGAGATATGCTTAGGTCATTGGCTCCATTCGCATACATTCAATATTGCATGCATATTTGGCCAACATAAAGATTTAATCGCGTTGAACACCGCATAATTCCATAATCACAAAAGAAATGTTGGTAAATTTCAATCGCGATGCATCAAAACATCGTGATGTGACGGGCGAAGATTCTTCACACATCGGCTCAAACCAGTGAATTTTTGAGCATTCACAAAGTCGAATAGAATCCTACGTTTAAAGCACCCAACGACTTCTTCTTATTCCCACCCACCAAAAATAAATTATGATGTCAACGTTTTTCGCCGTTATTGTTGTTGTAGAAGTTCATCAAGTCATCGCCATCATCTATTTCATCTAACGATAGGATCAGGGAACATGATGTTTCAACGGGTAAGCCCCAGAGGGAGAGGGGTGTTAGGTGAGTGGGTTTAAGAGGTGATGTGCATAGGAGGTAAGTATCATGCAGGACACCTTTAGATGCCTAACATATAATATGTTGAGTATGTCAGGGTCGATTCTGAATATTCCCACCTAATAACCTACTATAATATCCAGAACGTAATTGAGCCAAAGTTACGCGGATCTCACAAGGCAGCTGAAGCTCTTCGTCTGCGGTGGATGGTGGTTGGACTCCGGTGTCTGCAATCGGGGCCAATATGGGGCTTTCAAATAAGAAAATATGTTGTTAATGCATTATACACACGCTCTTATTGGAAAAACCAATATAACTAAAGAAAATGTTGAAAACGTTACACTTCGACCAGAAGCCACAGATTTCTACAGGTGATAATTTCCTGACCAATCTTCCAAATGAAGGATTTTACAAAAGGGTCATTCAAAAGTGACGCCTGGATGTCAGCTGTGAATAATTCCTAAACGACACTTTTTTATGTCATCGTTGACATTTGATGAAAAAATTTCAAGAAAATGGTTCTGTCGAGGACACAAAGCGAACTGACCAACCAAAAACTCGACATTCAGTTGAGAATATCGCTGCTGAACAACCTTCAACATCAATATCTTGACGTTCTCAAGAATGAGGCATTCATGAATCGACTGTTTGGCAGATTTTATCTGTAGGCGTGCTCATGGTGCACATTTACATGATGTAATTTTTCACATCAATTTTATTTCCAAACGACAACAACGCATTTGTTGTGTGAAGTAATCTGAAAACTTGCGCAGGTGCTATAAATACAGGAAGTAACATGGGCATTCCCGTACGACGTAATAAAAGCAACATTTTGTGATACGAAAGCATTAATTATGGACTTAGTAACTCCCTCGTGATTTTTCTGAAATTCATCTAACAAATACATCCTCCATTCAAGCGACGGAGCATTAGATATCTACATATCAAGCACAACAATTGTAGATGTTCTAATTAACACTCATTACAATTATTTGTGTGTTATTAAATGACTTCAACTGACTTTGGGTATACGAAGAACAAATAAAACAAAACGAATATATACATATATAATTCAATAAATATTTACTCTTTTTTTACATATGAATTCCATATGCCGTACACATAAATTGAAATCAAACAAAAAGTTAATATTAGCAAAATTAACAACTACATATTTACATAAGTATGATATGTGCATATGCAACTATGTATGTATATTGACTAAGTAGATTTGTTGGGAACTGTTTATTGCAATATACCATATTACCTACAAATTTGCGGTAATTGTTTAGTTATATCGATCTTTAGGATACTTGCGCGACGAGGGAAGAAAGAACTGGTAAAGGTAATAAATAACATCAAAGGCGAGTTGTGAGTCATAAACTAGTTTCATACGCCTCTAACTCTCCGCTCCGATTAACAAGAAAATTCCTGTTGACCTTTTGAAGGCGAAGAATATGGGTGAATCGGCTAAAACTGCTTTTGAGGCTCGTTTAGTGCATACAGACCAAATACTCGTAGAACTAACTGAAAACTCAGTTAGTTTACAATTAAGAGATTAGCAGCGATGATCTACTAAATACGTCAGTGTTTTGTTTTTGTATCTTTATTACATCTGTTTAACAGTTCGACACTAATAATGCCACATTAATTAAATTATTTTCAAAAATAGTTTCTACATACATAAATTTATTTTTAGGAATTATAAAATCGAAAATATTGCAAGCCCAATTCTTTCACCACTCTTAATTTACGTAAGGCCATAAAATATACAGTTGTTTTATTTTTGCTTCATTAAGTTTTAACTATCAGCTAAAACAGATTTCCACAAAAATTAAGCCTGAGCTCTGAGTTGTACTCTGATGGGGTTCCCTGATTCCGTTATTAGCCGAAGCGAAATAATGATTTTATTGGTTAATATTGGCTAGATTAATGCCTTAGTTAAAAGGTGAGAAGATTTTTTTTTCTATTCAAACAACTGGTTTTTAATTATCAAAAGTATACTTTTATTGAAGCTGTTTTCCACATATTTGAAAATACTTTATTACGCTAAACTATTATTAAATATCAGTGGATTTGAAATTAATGAAATAATTTGTACATTAAACAAAAGAGCATATTTAAAACCCATTTATTTATTATATTGTAGGATAGCTTCGAGATTGTAATATCGATATTCCGAAAATTCGGTGATCATATAAAAGTTTAGTTTTAATTTAAAAAAAAAAACACGAACTGAACTAGAAAGCTCTATAAAGGGTTTTCCAATACCGGAATTGGATGGTATTGATCTGGACAACGTTTATATTCAACAAGACGGCGCTGCGTGCCACACACGCAACGAAACCAATGATCTTTGACGGGAAAAGTTTCCGGACCGTGTTATCTCTCGAAGAGGTGGTCACAATTGGCCACCGAGATCTTGTGATTTAACACGTTGTGACTTTTTTCTTTGGTGCCACGTGAAAGAGAAGGTCTACGCCAACAGCCCAGGCCGATTCAAGACCTCGAAGATGGAATTCGTGAGGCTATCGAGGACATAGGGCAGCCACTTTGCAATGCGGTTATGGAAAATTTCATGAAAAAGATATTGTCCTGTAAGCGTGGTCGTGGTGGTCATTTGCCTAATGTTATTTTCCACTGTTAACGGCATATTTTCCTCTTTATAATGAAATAAACATCCGATCATTTATATTGAAAAATAGCATTTTTCTTTGAATATCAACATAACACCTCTTATTAGACAACCCTATATATGTACGTTCGCACGGCAGTCGGTTCTATGTTACTGAAACGACACGGATTTATATCCAGCAGCATTATTCGTACATGTATGGATAATGTTTATGCTGCTAGAACAACAAAAACCCTATAAACCTATGTACGTCTAACAAAAATACCAGTTACATATGTTTTTGACTAGAAGAAATAAAAATTTTCAAAGCTATTTGCAATCGCTTACCCACCTGCTTCAAATACAAATTGTGTATTTAACACATTAAGTGAACTCTAAATATCATAAATATTAATACAATATTTACGTTCCATCTAAGTTAAGCCAAAGTGTTTATGGTTGTTGCAGATAATAAATAAAATATATAGCGTGCTAGCTAAAAAAATAGAATAACAAATTTGTAAACAAAACCATATTTATATTTTTGTTAAATCGCGAGTACTTACCGAAAAACGTGACACTTTTGTAAATGACATTTTATAAAAGAAGAAACAAATCAGTAAGGGGAACAGAAAACGTATAAATGTGGGAGAATGCTTACCACACGTTCATTTCCAGCTTGCAAACTGTTGACAATTCCACCGAAATGTAACAAATTATTTAAAAATCAATGCTGTTAAGTGTCCAAAACTTGTTTTTGCAAAAATGTTAACTTTATTACGGAGTATAGGGAGAATTTACTCAGTAAGAATGTTTGCTCGGGAAGATTTCTGTAGAATATCTTTTCCTTAGCAACATTTGTTCAACTTTTTTTTTAATCAAAGATTCTTCTAGATGGGGGCGTGGCGTTATTGGGACTAAAGTTAACAAAATGTGCATTTTATTGTTAATTTCGGCAGAATATCTATTCATTAACAACAAGAAGAAAGCCTCAGAAATAAAATTGCGTAGAGAACGTCAATGCCTTTTATTTTACTAACAGCTAAACGATATAAGGCTTTTGTATTATTCAGGGGGAAAAATATAAAAAATTTAATAAGCTTTAAGACTACATATCAAATTTATCTTAGAAATTCTAATTAAAAACCGTGGAATTGAGATGACAAGTTTGAGGAATTTTTTATTTACAATTGTATTTATAAGAGTTTTATAAGACATTGCGCTACACTTGTATACAAAAATAGTGAACGTTCAAAAAAAAAATTAAAAGAAAAATTGTAAAATCTTGATGTGCTATCGATTTGTCGCAGGGTGTACAAAACACAACTGTTTTCTTTGAGATATTTTTTCTGTTTTCTTTACCTATTTACATTTTTGCATGTTTACGTAGAAAAACGAAGTCAAACACAGACTAATTGTACAGTTAATGACGGTCGCAGAAAATAATTTTTTTTCGCTTATTGACCCTTGTAGCATATCCGGAGAAAAACGCATTTGCACGCATGGTACAAATGAAGGAATTTCAAATACATAAATCAAATATACTCGTACATTCTCTCAAAAAGTACTGGGAATTGTTAAATAAAACGCAAAATAATTGTTTAATCATCAAAATTTATTTTGTCGCCTTCAAAATAGGTTCCATTCAAAGCAATACACATATAGTGCCTCACAGCTTATTTCATGCAGTTTCAGTTTATGAATTTAACCTGTTAAGTGATTATGTCGTATATACACTTGCCCCACAAAGTCTGCGTTCACCCGAATAGCCTTCTTAAAACAAAATAGAATATTATGATTAAATTGAAATCTTTACAATTTGTTTATTCACTACATTCCCAGCTTTTAAGGGGGGAAAAAAAAAAGATTCCTCACTTCACTTTTTAGGTAAAAGTCTGCGTTCAGCCTGTTTATTTTAATGATACCGTTAATTTTAAGATATTTTTCCTGGTTTATATTAATTTTTGATTGCGCATTACTTCAACTGAATGTTAACAAAGCTTAGTTGAACATTTTATTTATAACTGGAGATAATTAAAGAACATGGAAGGAAAGGGAAAAGAAATAAGGGTTTCTGAGAGGAAAATAATTATAAAAATGTGGAAAGACGGAAAAAGTTTCCAAAATATTGGAAAATCTATTGAGAGAACGTATTCCTCTATTCAGCGAGTTGTAACAAATTTTCGGCAAACTGGAATTTTTACATCTAAGCCCAGGTCAGGGCGTCCGAAAAAATGATCGACCCGGGAAGAGCGTTCTATAATCAACTTGGCAAAGGTTAACCCCCGGAAAGTATTTGCGCTGAAACTGCCAGAAAAGTTCTACATCAAGCTGGATACCATAGTAGAGTCGCCCGAAGAAAGCCTTTCATTTCTCTTGTGAACAGACGTAAACGCATTCAGTTTGCTAATGAGTACATAAATAAGCCTCCCGAGTTCTGGAAAAAAGTAATATTTTCAGACGAAAGTAAATTTTGTATATTCGGTATAAAAGGCCGTCAAATTGTTTGGCGAAAACCTGGAACTGCTCTTGAAAAGCAAACTCTTGTTGGCACGGTTAAGCACGGAGAACATTTTGGTTTCTACAAGATAACGACCCGAACCGCACAGCCGAGATCGTTAAGCTTTTCCTCTTCTACAACGCCCCAAAACAGCTTGAAACACCGCCACAGCCCCCAGATCTTAACCCCATCGAACATCTATGGGATCTATTGGAAAAAAGAATTCGTCAGCAAGCGATTACTAGTAAAGAAGTTTTGCGGAGTGTCATGCAGGCAGAATGGAGGAAGATAACAGCAGAGGAAACAGAGAAACTAGTAAGTTCAATGCCAAATAGGCTGAGTGAAGTCCTGAAGCAACGTGGATATCCAACTAAATAAAGGGTCCGCCATATAACTTTACGGAATTAAAAATGCTATAAAAAAGAAACTACTCAATATTTTTCCAAACTGTTTTTTATTTTGAAGTACAATCCTTCCGGTTAATGATGGAACACAACTTCATTCATATGGCTGCCTCGGCTAGCCATGCACCATCCCAAACGATCGGTCCAATTTTTCAACACATTTTCAAATGTCCAATTGTTGAGAACGACGGTGAACTGATGTTGCTGGTGATTCACGAACATTCTCGGCCACAGCAGCAATATTTTCAGGTGTACGCACGGTTTTTGGTCGGTCACGCGCAAGTTTGTCAATACGCAACCCATTTCCTCTTACTTTTTTCGCAAAGTAACGCACATATGCTTCATTCGGTGCTTTTCTTCTTCCCATTGCCGTACGTAATTTTCGTACACATTCTGCAACATTACCATAATTTTCAAAGTAATGTCGCAATATTTCCCAGCGTTCTTTGAGCGTATACACAACCATTTTCGTGCAGCGGAAGAATAAAACTAATTTTCTGTCAAATCAGATGACAGCTAAGTGTTACCATTCTTCAAATAATACCTAGTTCAAATCCGTAACGATAGATGGCGGGCCCTGTATTAGATTTAATTTTTGCATATAGCATATCATGTTTTTTTATTAGACTTTAAGACTGAACGCACCCTTTATGGTCGCTTTATTTCCTTGTTACAGCCATTATTCACCGTTATCTAAAAACTTATGTGAGGAAGCTTGAAATTTTTTTTTTTTTTTGAAGTAATAAAAATATAAATATATACAAATTTATAAAAATTATAAAATCAGGTTGTGTGTTTCATTCACTAAAAAGTTATTGTAGGGTGAACGCAGACTTTGTGGGGCATGTGTATGCGCCAATTTCAAAAGTTCATTTTTTAGTTAATGTCGTATATGTGCGTCATGCCTTTTTTTGCTATGACGAAAACGAAAATTTTCCTCTTATTTTGACATTAGCATGAACACTGAATTTTCTGATAATCGTTATCATAATCGTTCAGCCAACGCGCACGGTGAATCCAATATTTGGCTGAAAACCGGTTTTGCATCGACAGTCTTCGCGTGAAATTAATTCAGTACAGTAAATCGAGCTGTCTAAGAAAAACTAATCTGTTAAGCGCAAATTATTGCAGAATGAAAAATTGTCGCAATTTAAAAAAATTTTAATGTACATATTTAGTTAAATGATTTGCTAACATAATGAGTAGAGCAGAATTCGTTGAAATATAGTTCCACTCACACTACGGGATGAAATGCAACCACAATGCGGTATCTTTGTATTTTTAGTATGTTTGTGATCGCCAAGTGGACAATATAAAAATATATAAAAAATGGGCCGACGTACTACGATTGAACAGCGATTGAAGAACTGGGCATCACGCAATTTAAAGCGGAAAGTCGCAGCGAAAAATTGCGGCAATAGCTTGTTTAAGTAGTGCAGTAGTACAGTACAAAGTATCATTGAACGCTTCGTTCATGAAAATTTTTGACGAACGTGATGGGCGCTTAATTGTTCGAAAAATAAAAGAAAACGCAATGCTATCGGCTCCAAAACTGCTAAACGAAATTCAGCAGAAAGTGTGTAAATCATGTTGCGTCGAAACAGTGCGACGGGTACTACGTGAAAAGGACTTTAATGGTCGAGTAGCACAAAAGAACCCATTCAGAGAGAGCTCGAAATTAAAGACTTTGATTTCTGGAAAACGATAATATTTTCTGACGAGTCCAAATTCAACCTATTGGGCTCAGATGGAAAGTCTTACGTCTGGCGGAAACCAAATAGAGAGCTCCACAAAAGCAACATAAAACCGACTGTGAAACATGGTGGTAGCAGTATAATGGTATGGGCATGTATGTATGTCAGCAGCTGGAGTAGGAAATTTAGTGTTTGTCGAGGGTATTATGGACAAAACAATGATAATCTACTCCAAAGTGCTGCGAAACTTGGAATACCTCAAGACTTCCGTTTCTACCAGGGCAATGACATGGCTCATATGGAACTGTCCACATTTAATGCAACCAACGGCTTAATCACCTGACATGAACGTCATCGAAAATTTATGGTCATTACTGGAAACAAAAATCCGCACACATCACATAAGCAATAGAGATCAGACAAAACCCGAAATTATGGAGGAGTGCAACAAAATCGCACCGGAAAAAACAAAAAGCCAGTGGAGTCAATGGCAGAAAGGTTAGAAGCTGTTAATAAAGCCAAAGGATACCACACAATGTACTGAACCATTTTTAAATCATTAGTTCAACTTAAATTTAAGAAAAAATGAATACTGCATGAAATATGTTGTGTCATAAAATGTTGAACTGTGTTTTTGTTTTTTATATTTTTATTTAAAGCTTAAAAATATATGAAATACCTTTTTTATACTGCAATTGCGTATAAATTATTTGATATTTAAATTTTTTGAAAAAAAGTTTTAGCTTTCAAAATACAGCATTCGCCTGCTTCATGCTGTGAGCCACTGTATGCCAACGATTAGTCCAGTTATCAAAGCACCTTTTAAACGCGTTTGAAAAGATCTTCTTCAGCGAATTCTCCTTAATGGCCTCTATCGACTCAAACCGGCGTCCGCCGAGTGGCAATTTATGTTTTGGGAAAAGGAAAAAGTCACAGGGGGCTAAATCCGGTGAATACGGTGGTTGTTCGATGATATTTGTCGGATTTTTGGTCAAAAAAGTGTTCACAATATTAGCCTTGTGAGCCACACGTGTAGCCACAAATTGGACCGTTTCCTACGTACATTCTCTCTCAAACATCGCATAACTTCCAACCAAAAATATTCTTTATTTACCGTAGAACCTTTCGGAACGAAATCCAAATGCACAACATCAATAATCAAAGAAAACGAATAGCATGACTTTCACTTTTGACCGACTTTGACGTGGTTTTTTGGGTTTCGGTTCATGTAGATAGCGCCATTCAGCCGCCTGTCGACTGGTTTGCATGCCAAACTCATATACCCACGTCTGATCACCTGTTATGATGCACTGGATAAACGTTGGGTTCGAATTCACTTGTTCAAGCATGTCTTCAGCCACTTTCCGATGAATTTTTTGAAAGAAGTTCAAATCTTTTGTAACGAGTCGAACAGCCACGCATCTCAAGCTCAATTGAAAGTGTAAAATGTTGCGAATTGACTTGTGTGGCACGCTAAGGTCACGAGCTACGTCCCTCAAACTTAAATTATGGTTTTCCAGCACCATTTCTTTGACTTTGTCGGCGTTTTAATCCGTTGAAGACGTTGATGGACGACCAGATCGGGGCAAATCGTCCGACTTCGAAATCGGCTTCTCGGCTCTCTGCAAAAACCTTATACCACTCATAGACTCGTGTTTTTGATAAAGGACACTCGCCGTAGGCTTTCTGTAACATTTTCAACGAAACGGCACACGAAATTCCGTTCAAAGCACAAAATTTAAAACAAATTCTTTGTTTGATATTTTTATCCATAGTGAAAATCGCACAGCACACCTGCGGTTGACTGATATAGTTAAATGCCAAAAACAAGCTAATTCACAGATCTCGCTCAAACTCTTCGGCTCTATAGAGGACAGTTGCACCAACAGTCCAGCAAACAAATTTAGACATACATATGTATGTGTAACGCGCACTTTTCAAATAAACAATTCCCGATTTTTTTTTTCAGAATGTAAGTTATTTAATTTCCCATTTGTTGGTAAATTTTCTAATTTTTCCATTCATTTTCAATAGGTGAAAACTGGCACCCTTGTCTAGAAAATAAAAATCAGCTGACATGGAGTTAAGGAAAAAACCAGCTTGCTCTAGATTTCTGCATTTACGCGCTGCGCCTACGATAGTGAGTTTTCATATAAGTACATACATACATATGTATTGTATATATTGTACTACTCTCATAAGGAGTGTTAGGCCTTATCACAAATGATGAGATCATAATGCAAATAATTATTGTGTTTACAGTGGGGTAAATGTGGGGTTGGTAATTGTTGGCTCGAGCCATATTGTGCAACAAAATTAAAAATACTTCGTTCAAGAAATTACAGAAATAATTTAATAAATATTTAATAAGATAATATACAAAAATATTTGCTAGACACTCCTTAAAAAAAAATGCATTCTTATAATGTTCTGCTCACTGTTCAAAGCAATAAGACCAACTGGCCAACTTGCTTGCTCGACTGCTGGTACATACGATGGCAGCCGGTTCTACTTACCGGAATGACTCGGGTTTTTCTCGACCAAGGGCTGCCGGCACAGTAAACTAGCCCTGTCTAGTGCACTGAACCGGACCCCTCGCCTAAAGCCATCGAAGAAGTTCTACGCAACTGCTTTTTAAAGCTGGCATGAAGCCTAACCTTGGACTGAAGTTCATTTCTGCTGCGTTTGCTAAAGACAGCTCCTCCGAACTCTACTAGATATAATCAGTGCAACGGGCGGGCCCTCTCACCATCAGACCACAACTATTATACAATAGCGGTATGCACAGCTGGACCAACGCAGACAAACTCACGCGTCCCTCACACCCTTAAACGCGACCCTCCTTCCGAGAAACTTTAAGTTCTTATAATTTAACTACAGCGGGCTCTCGAGTAAGACTGGCCAGATAACCGATTTACTGAACCGGTACGAAATATTAATAGCTGCAACCCAAGAATCAATACTGCACAAAAGTTCCTTACTGAAGCGGATTAAATAAGAGTTTTTCATATCATAGATGCGATATATCTCGGTAGCTGCCTCTTTTAGCTGAGTGCTTAAACTTTTATTTTTAAGTATGTATGCATGTAGATACCACGTGCAAGTAAATCGAAATTTTGTTGATATTCAACATTTCAATAAAATCATCTTATTTTAAGAAAACTTCCTGACTGTGCCACTTGCTTTTAGACATTTCAATTGAGATAATCGTTCTTGCAATAACACGCACATGTAAGTTAAATTCGGACCTCTGATCATAATATAAAAATATTATATATGTATGAATATTTTTGCTTGTAGGTCTCGTTCAACTTTTGGTGACTGTCTGCCCCAGTGCAACGCCACTCGCGTTAGCCATTTCCCTGTCTTGCAATGTTAATGGTTATATAAAATGGAATAAAATTATTCATGTTATATAACTTCACAGATAGCCTTAAATCTTGCGCATCTTAACGAATCTTGCTACAAATACTAATGTGTGATTTTGCCTATAAAATGGAATAAAAATGGGTTTTCTTTATAGAGTTTCCAATATAATCAGGTCGTTTTATCAGTACAGGTTTAGCCAACAAAATGTATTGTCTCGTGAAACACATACATACAAATTTAAATTAGTATACACAAGAATAAATGTTATTTCTTCGTATATAAAGTAGAATTTATAAAAACGCGTTGAGAATCTAACCAGTTTGTTATCTTTGTGGGACTTTACGGTTTTAACACTGATATTCAACTCATTAAATAAATTAACCGTGTATATTTTTACATATTTTGTTCAGTAAAATACCAAATATAAAAGCATTAAAATTAATAATATATATTTCACTATTAATTGCCTTACTACCATTTTCGCAAAGGAGAATCACATTCTTCTCCTTTCTTTCTACTTCTATATTTTTACTATGGATCAAGTCGTCAACTCGTCAAATTTCAGTTGTCACAAATTTCAGAAACTTTTATAACTGAATCTTGCGTTCGCCGGCAAATAAGTATATCATGCCCTCAATGTCAAATAAAATTGAATACGTGTACTTGTATGCCAGCTTTTACAGACGACGCCATTACGAAAGCGTTAAAGCAGCTGCCGTTTGAAAGTAAACAAACTCGCTACTTTATGAATACAATGCAATTTGTTAAAAAACAGATTTTAAATGTAAACATAACTCATGCTTTCAGAATCGTTTGTTAGTAAAGTTTGTTCGCACAAAGCGCTCTGTACCCGAACTCAAAAAGGTCCAAGAAACTCCTGAAAGGATTGTAATCATTAATTTTTAGTAATTTCTTGAAATCAAAACTGAAATACTAAAATCATAAAATAGAAATAAAATAGAAAAAAAATTCCTAAACCTCCAATTAATCTCAACGTCAGTAATTTCCAAAACTCTGACATATTTTCTTTATTCTCCCTCACAAAACCTTTGGCAATGTTCGGCTTTTCTTGCATCCTATCCTACAAAATGTCACTTTGAACTTTATTTATAGTTTTATTGCCACAGTATTTCCTACAATGGAAAATGTAAAGTATCTTACAGTGATTGAATTTTTATTTTTGGAAGATTTAAAAGTAAAGGTAATTGATAAACAAATGAAAGTGTAGGTATAAGGATTTTTCGTCATCATCAGAATAGTAGAAAGATGGGTTGCTGAATTTAAACGTGGTTGTAAAAGCCTTGAAGACGATCCACGTCAAGGACGGCCAACAAAAGCAACAACATCGTATTGGAAAATCATCGAGTGACTGAAAGAGATTTACTCGTAGTAAAAGCCCTAGGCATCCCAATGACATTTTCTAGAAGATTTCAACACCTCAACACCTTAACGAATATTAGTTTGTATGAAGAAGTCTACATCACTCTCGTATTCATAAAGTACAATGCTTTTTGCACTCGCTTATCTATTTTATTTTAAAATACATATGTATATAGATTTAATTTACTAGTCATCACATCAAATTTTATTTACAAAACAATGAAAGAAAGGCTATTGGAGGCAGTAGTATACATGTAAGTTCTTACTATAGAATTTTTGTAATTTTACTTGCTAAACATTAATGACTTTGGTTGCTCTCTTTCAATGATTTCTGGTGCCGGTACTACAGAGTTTATTTCCAACTTACACATTTTTAAAGGCGGTGTAAACGAATTTTCTGTAATCTGACATGGTTGACGTACAATTTTAAATCAGCGCTAATACAACTCTTTATTTCTTAAAAGCAGGAGATCATTCCGTTTTCAAACTAAGAAAAACTTAAACCTGATTAAAAACTAACTGTTCTTAAAGAAATGTAATACTTGAAATCAAAAGAAAATAAGATAAAAGTTTGAGGGTGAGTGTGAAACTATGAAACTTTGTGAATGGCTACGGATTCTAAGTCTGCCAGGCATCCAAATAAGTACATAAGTGTTTACACAGCGATGTCGCGTTCTGGCAAAAGCGGGACAGTGGCAAAGAAAGTGTTCAACATTCGTCAATTCCTCCTCGTTTTTGCAGCTGCGACAGAAATCATTAGAGAGAAACTCCATACGTTTACGATATGTTCCCACTAGGGAGTGCACGCTGATGATTCCAACTATGGTACTAATGGAAGGCCGGTCTAGATTTACTGCTTCTAAGCCAGATCTGTCTAGTTACTTCACATGTGGGCTTCGTGGCCCATCCACTATTGGCTAGCGCGATGGGAACTGACCTGACTCAGAGCTTACTTAAAAATAAAGATATACCCATATTTGGTCAGAATTGATCAATTTCCAAGAACGTCTCTGTATCCCGACGCCCAAACAACGTTCGTGGTGCACCGCTTAACCAATTTATTTAGAATAGCTCTATATTCAATTGTTACTTTGCTTGAGGTATTTTGGTACTGCAGAAATCATATGCCAGCTAGACTTTCAGAGGAGATAGTGATCGGTTGTGTTGCAATAGACAAGCCCCTGACGCATAACGCAGCCTCCTTATAGCTATTAAACCATGTTGAAAGACAGCAGCAGTAGTCAAATAGCCGGGCACTTGGGTTTAGCTGAAACACTTGTGAGTGGATGCCACTCCCGACCTTATTATTCATTTTAGAACCGTCAGTGAAGGCGGTGAAGGACCACGGGTTATTAACATTATCACATTCACATCTTTCTGGGATTTATGTTGGAAAAATCATTGGTACTGAATTGGGTAGCAGTGCAATCTTGTGCTCTATGTGTTTCCGGAATAGTTCCCAGAATGTTTGACTGCCCAAATCTGAAACCTTTCTACAGTTGGCATTCGGTCTGTTTGCATTGCAATTAGACCAAAAAATTACCATAGATATCTAAGAGAAAAAATCTAATATAGTCTCAAAAGCCTTCGTTGGGGTAGAAAGCAGCACTCCTGTGATGAGCTTGGATGCTGCCCTTTGTGCCCTTTACTTTTTGTTCTTAAATAACATATTTTCCAACGCTGTGACTCCATAAAAAGGGATGAGGCTCACAGCCCACAGTTTACAGCAAGTACACTAGGTCACTTGAATTGATCAAGAAATATGCCAATAATAGATTTGATGTACGGTGGAAAAGACTCTCAATCAATAGTAAGTAAAATTTGCTTAAAAAGCTTCAAATAACATTTCTTGTTATACGAGGGTTTTTCTCCACAACGCCTAGAACTGCTATTGATGCAATGAAAAATTCCAATTGTTAAATTAAGATTGTCATTTGTTAGCAAAACAACAAATTTCGAATAATTATGTATTAGCAGTTATGAAAAAACAAAATGTATTAATTATAGTGACTAATTAATTATTTTTCACAATCCAGGGATGAGTAAACGAATAAACTAAAAATAATCAAATAATAATCATGATTATTGGCCATTAAAATAAATCTTAATAAGAAATAGAAAATAATTGGATTATTTTGTACTATTTTTTATTATTCGTGAATCTTTTTGATTATACTCGAACATAATTTTTTTTTTAATTTTCTGATAAGAATGCTTTTTTAACTATTTTTTATTTACGAATTCAGACACATGTACATATATGTATAGTATGTCATATGAGCTATTGCAGCTATTGCCCCAACCATCACGTTATTAGTTTTTGCTTTTACTTATTTGCGTTTTGATCACGTAAATCTTTTTGAGATTGAAAATAAACACAGATATTAAAAAAAATTATATTATCCGCATTTTCTGGGAATAGAAATAATAATACTTATTAATCATCGAACGCATTAACCATTAAATTATTTAATAATCACTATTTAATATTTCGGTGATAGGTATTTTTATTCCAATGTTAGGCTTAGCACTGAGGCACAGAAAAAACGAGACGATAACTGTTGATGACATTTATTAGAAATTTGTATGTAATTTTTCCTTTAATCAAAAACCGTTATTTGGCAATATCTCGAAATATACAGTGCCCGATTTTACATAGGAATGGGATGGTCTAGTTATTGCGATTTTTTTTGTTGTAAACTACTGTACTCCGTATTTCCATTGCTTACACATTGTATGCACAATGTTGCTGTTGTAGAGGCATAAACATTCCTCATACCTGAACGGGGAGTTCAGCTGGAGTGACAGTCCTTGGCCAAATATAAATCCGGTAACGTAGAACTGACACGTTGTATAATCTTTACTGATGGCTCCAAATCTTACTCTGGGTTTGAACCTGAAGTCTACGACGAAGAAAATGAAGAGCTTTTCTGAGGGAGTTTATCTTGGCAATCCTTAAGGTCTTGTATAATGTCGTAGAAAATAGGAAAACTAGTTGCGGCTCCAGGAGGGTTAATCTCGTGAAGCCCTTAATCTCGAAATCTCATACAAATATAATAAATGGGACTATTATTATTATTATTATTTTATTATTATTTATTGTTCGACTTTCTTAAAATAAACATTACATTTCATTTTTAATCACTAACATTAGAACGTACGACAGTGACACTAGGTCGTTTGTCGGAAGAAAAAAGAAAATCTTACATTTTACATATGTTACTATGGTACTATGTTTTGAATTCGCTTAAAATTAATTTTCTATATTCTATAGCACCAGTGATGAACTTAAATAAGTTATTATATCCAGAAGGGCCAACACCATTTAAAATGTCTATGATTTCATCTCGGTTTAAACTATATTTTCCAAAAAATCTTTGACGAATTCTTTTAAGTATCGGGCATTTTCCTAAGAAATGTGTGATGTCTTCTAATTCATTTAAGTTACATAAAGTGCAATTTAAATCCCTTTGGCTTCCCAAGTATATTAAATCACATCTGGCTTTCATAATCCACATAATTTTATAGATTCCAGTATTATCGTTTAAATAGCTTCTGGCGTTGTTATGGTCTAATTCCTTATATAATCGGGTGCTTTGGTGTGCCCTTTCCCATAAAGTTCGAATATTCGAATCATGAAGATTTTCTATTATTGAAATTATATTTCTATTCCACTCTCTTTTATTTGAAGTGCCCCAGTTACATGTTATATTTAACTTTTGCGCTAGATTACTAATTTCTTCAACCCAAAATATCTGTTTTTCTAAAATCTTTTTTGATAGTATATGGGGTAATCTATTATCATCATATTCAAATAACGTTTTGAATATATATTTTAAGTGAAGCTGCAGTGTATACAAATGAAAACTTGGAACATTTGTCTCCAAGAGAATGCAATAAGATGGCGTATTACTCGGGAGATGAAGTACCCTTTTTAAAAAATAAAGTTGAATTTTGTCTACTTCTTCAAACAACGAGTTTCCCCATACCTGAGCAGCATAACTCTGGATTGCTCTAGTCACCGCTAAAAACAGTTTCCATTTTGCCGACAACTTAATTTTATTTTTACTAAGAAATGTGCACCAAGTTGCATTTATGCTGTTTTTCGCTAGAACATTTCTATTTTCTATATAAATGGGACTATACACAACTTGTGGGATTGCTGATAATTTTTCATTGTTTAAAACCGATGTGTTATTAATACTAATACCGATGTGTTAGTAATACCTTTGTTTGGTAGGCAATACAGCAACAAATCAGTTTGATAAGTGGGTAAAAGCTCTATGTAAAGAACAGTTAGATAACACGACATTGTAAACACTCTAACTCATATTTAAACTCAAACTGTGTATGTACATACATATGAGCCGTTTATTTTGAAAGTGGTTTAAGTCCATTTTTTCTTATATTGTTATATTTAAGGGTTTGCGTTTCAATTGTTTCAAAAATATTGTTAACTGGTATTAAGTTTTTTTATGGCTTTGTGACCTTAAACATGTTAGAATATATAACGTAATACATTTTGTAAACTTTACTAGAAAAACCTAAAATGGACTTAAACCACTTTCAAAACTAATGAAATGACTTTTTTGTTCGTGAAAAGGAATAAGTCCACTTTGTGTTCTTTGTTTAATATTATTATAAGTTAATTTTTTCACTTAAAGTTACTCGAATACGTGTATACCTATAATTCCAATATAATTATTACATGGGGTTGATAAGCAAACAAAATACTTTAGTTTCACAATAATATTGAACAAATTATCCAAAATAATTGTATACCTAGAGATTCCTGTAAATAGTTATATTTTTAAGGTAAGTTCTTGAAATTATTATTTTAAAGAAATTAAATAATAGAAATTGTAAATATTTTATTTTTGATGTAGTAGAATGTAATAGCTTTAAAATAAATAGGGAAGCTTTCAATTTAGATACAGATTTTTATTAAAGTAATTAGAAAAACATGTATTCAAAAATAAATATTAATTTATTTATTTGAAAATAAAACTAACATTCATTTATTAAGGATAATATTAAAGATATTGCCATATTATTTCTCCTCATTTAGATTATGTGTGAGGTTGTTAATATATTCATGGTGCATAGGTGGTATATACCGTAGTAACTCCATAATATCCTTATACAATTTACAGGTTCGCCATTAGTGTTTTTTAATCTTTCATGAATTGCTTCTTCCAGAGGTTTTGTAGAAAAAAAATATTCACGTTTCATTTTAGTTAATATAAATTTGTTACTATTTCGATATGTTTTTATGGTTTCATAGTAATCCTGGGGGACATATGTTAAATTATTTTTCCTCAAAGCCATTTCTATTACTCCAAAATCACTATCATTTGGCAAAAATGAATGTCCTGATACTAAAAACTTATGGTCAATAATATCTGCATTATTTTCTGCCGCCAATTGCACCATTTTCAACCATGTTACTGCCACTTTTATATTCCTGTTCTGCTCAGTACACATATCGCTATAAGCTATGATATGTTTCGGATTTTTAAGATTTTTTAGGTGTTTTAATATACAAGATACTACTTCTTGAGAACCTCTCGATGCCACAGTTTCATCCCAGGCATACATGTAAACTTCATTATTGTGAAAATTATGACAACCTAGGTTTAAAATGTACATGTTACGTTTGTAATAGGCGATGGAAACAGAAAATTTTGGAAAAGGTAACGCCTTTTCTAAGTCGAATGAAAAAGCGAAATATACATTTGGATTATTTCGGGCCAAAACATAATCTTCTTTTAATGATTTTCTGGCCAATTCAGCACATCTTAAATGAATATTATGCTCTTCCGTGAGGTTTTCCTTTTCTTCCGTATTACAAAGATGCTTTAATTTTAATATTCAATTCTCACAAGTATCTTTTTTCATCACCGAAAATGTAAATTAAATTCGTTTTAAAAATTTTCTCTATACCTATGTCCATTCATTAACATTGCTTAAATTTTTTTGTTTACACTCTTCCAGGTATAAATTAAACATTTGAGTAACATTTAATTCAGGGTGTAAGTACCTTCTACTTGGATTATGAGACCTTGTGTGATGAGATTCATATTGATGAAAAGATTTAATATGCTTTTTTACGTCTTCTCTATCCTCTTCATTAATTTTCCTAAAAGTTCCTGGCATACGTCCACGCAAATCATTTCCAATATTTTTACATTTTAAAATACGTTGTAATCGGCGTACTGATATATTAAAGGCACTCAAAAAGAATTTTTTACATACTGAAACATTTCCGTAAGTAGTTTTTAAGTAATATTTGTAAGTGTAATTTCTTGGCGAACCTTTGCCGTTTCTCAAGCGTTTACGTTGCACAATATGGTTGTTCGGTAACTCCATGTAAATATAAACACATGGCATTCCATCATCCATCATCATCATCTGATGACAAATCATTTTCTACGATTCTTCTTCTTCTTAGTTCTATTAGAATTATTGATTTCTTAGTACTATTAGAATTATTGATTTCTAAATCATCTTCTCTTTCTGAATCCACAATTCTTGAATTTTTATTTCTTTGCACAGGGTATATTTCTGTTGAAAATAATTACACAAGTTATTTGAATTATAAACCTATAAGTAAATTCTTTTTTGTTACCTGTGTCACTATCTGAGGTAATTCCAGTGTAATCTTTGTCAGACATATTAAAGTTTATAATTAGAACTTAAGAAACTATTTAAATTATAATTAATAAACACAACTATTCTTATTGCACTGTTAAAGAATACTAGAAATTTACTTACTAAAAACACTTACTAAAAAAAATTATATAGGATTGTGATTATTGTTATCATTAACTAGAATTTTTTAAAAATGGACTTAAACCACTTTCAAAATAAACGGCTCATATATTAGCTAAGAAATAAAGTAAAACCAAAAAAAGTAATATCACGTAGGGACCCGATAAGTGAGCAGAAGCGCATATATGTAGGTACATCATAGCTCGATTATTTTGACTGCAAATAAAATTCGTCTCGATTAGTTTGCATTCGATTATTGCATAGAACTGTGTTATTCCCGACTTAGATTTTAATTAGTTTTCGTAGAAACTTAGATTGCACCAGTCATATTAGTTGATCATCGTTTGCCTGTTTGCAGTGTTTTGTTTTACTTTGATGCGTTGCCATACTTTATATTTGTACGGTATATTAGAAGGAATGCTACTACTATTCTAGGTGAACAGGTGATCAAATTATATGACAGCATGATTATCTCACGGCTTTCTTTGCACTTAGGAACTAAACATAGGAATCTAAAACTTACAGCTGTTATGTTTTCTAAATCAAGTTGAGTTTTAGCTAACAAGATTTTGTCGATCTTGAAGTTGTCTTCGGTAAACGTTTTACGTTCAAAAATTATATACATATTATATACAAAAATTATATATATACAACTGTTTAGTTCGTTAAAAAGTCGAGTATGCCTCTATTATATAGACACCGATCTATAACTTCCATGCTACTAGAATAGAAAGGGTAAAACATAAGTTCATTCGCTTTACACTCCAACCGTTAAAGAATCTTGAAATCAGAAAATTTCCAGTCTCTTATGTTTGTTAATGACGCAATCATTGATGCCATTGACTTTTCTAAGCACTGTACTGTTAGTTTATATCTCCTCTTTATGGGTAATGTTATTAACATTTACATTAGTAGTAAGTAAAATTGTATAATATATGTACCTCTTTTCTGTAAGATATACCGGTCTGTATGAACTGTATGATTATTTTTAAGTCTTATCTTCATTTTGCACTTCTATAGTTTTTGATAAAATTAAATTAACGAAATGGAATAAATGAAACAAGAAACACGTGTTGCTGCTACTCTTATATGTTTAACATGCCAAGTATAAATTGTTCAATCGCCACCTATTGCAGACGAAGAGCTTTAGTCTCACGAGGCAGAGACTCGCGTAATTTTGACTCAATTATATTCTGGATATTGTAGCAGGTTAATCTCATACTCTCATCTCTCTCAGCATATGTGGTACTCGCACGATACTAACCACCTATTCACGTACCCTCTTAAACCCACTCACCTAAAACCCCTCTCCCTCAATGGCAAAGCCTCTGAGTGTTTTTATGCTATGAAAAAGTTTTTCATAAAAAAACATCTGCCGTTTGGAGGCGGCATAACACTGCAGATCTCTCAAATTTGTGGAGCAACATCAAGACGTACCGTAGGAGGAGGAGGTCAGCCAGAACACTGAACAAAGGACGCAGAGCCAATTTATAATCGGTTTACGCTACAGCTCTTTACAGGCCTTAGTTGCAAGATCGCCTTTCACCATTATTCTCGTTTACAAGTCGTTTTCTCCTACTTTTTTTTTTGTCGGGACATACTGGCAAGTGCAGCACTCAGACACAATTTAATTCATTGCGTTGCACTCGGGATCCCTTTTTAATTTTTTTTAAATCTACTCGGCCTCCGAAGAAATCTGAGAAAATCTTGTGGTGCCAAGGAGCCAAGGTGGTCGCTTCTTAACACATCAGTGCCAAAGACCTCAAGCCTGATTCGAGCGAAGGCGGGGCAGACGCACAGAAAGTGGTCCGCCGTCTTTTCCTCCTCTCCACATGCTGGGCAAAGTGTACTGTCTGAGATGCCCACCTTTTCCATGTGCTTTGCCCATAAAAAGTGGCCCGTCATCAGTCCAACCAGCCTCCTAGAGTCCCCTCTGCTTAGTGACAGGAGGAACTGCGACAGTCGATCGGACATGACAGGTAACATCAGTTTTGTCCATCTGCTGCCTCTCTCAGCCTGCCAAGCTCGCTTGTGGGTTAGAGTAACCCGTTTGCTAATCGTGGCTTTGATGGCTGCAGAAGGGAGTGGCAGAACGGGTTCCGGGCCGAGAAAGTTGGCCTCTAGCCCAGTCTGGCTAAAGGGTCAGCATCTAGTTTCCCGCGATACCCACGTGTCCCGGGACCCATGTTAGCATCAGGCTATTATGTCTTCCGACATAGTTCAACCTAGATTTACAGGACTCGACTACCCTTGAAGTGGTTGGGGGGATGTCTAAGGCCATGAGCGCAGCTTGGCTGTCGCTGCAGACACATATAGATCTGCCTCTCCATCTGTTTTCCACAACAAAGTTCATCGCTTCTTGAACAGCTTAAATTCCCAGAGTAAAGTTCAGTTTTGTCCCGCTGGATTCCACGTAGACCCCAGAGGCGGAGCTGTGCTCGGTCCAGGATCCATCCGTGAAAATGCGAAAACAGTGTTTGCGGACTCATTTTCTGAATTTGAAAACAGTTGAGTCTCTGGCAACGCAACACTGATCTCTTGTCAATCACGACTCTGGATGGCATGGAGTCAAGGGTTGGTTTTGTCGGGGCTGGTGTAGTCGTCTCTTCCAACCTTTGGAATATCTATAGTCGATTGTACCGCATTTTCGCAACATAGAGTTGCTCCCAGATATACAAAAATCTCAACACCCTCGAAATCGTAGTCATTCGCACACAGTGTTCTTGGTCGCAGTATTTTATTGGGTAGTCATTAAAACATCATTACATTATTACAGTTGCACTGTTCCCGCCCTCGAAGATTACTGTACGCAAGGGCAAAGTCATCTGCACAAGGATAAAAATCTGGGTCATTGTGTTCTCATATGCCATTTGAAATTAATATTGACCTCATTTACCGATATTTGAGCATAATCCTTATCCTGATTACCAATATGACAATCAAAGCTCCAAACATAGAATAATTTTTCACTCTGGAGGTATAATAAATCATTCGAAACTTTAATTATAGCATGAGGCGACCGACCACCATTCGGAGGTGCACAGGTTCGAAACCCCGGGCACGAAACACTAAATAATAGAAAACATTTTTTTCTAATAACGGTCGCTCATCGACATACAATAGCAAATCTACTGCGTGTATTAATACACTAATAGGAGGAGAAGCTCGGCCAAATACACACAAAGACTGTATGCGCCAATTATAAGTATATATGTATATGAGGGGACCAGTGCAAGTGAGAATGAAAGCTTCCCGTTCAAGTTCTGTCAGAGTATTCCACTTAAAGTTAGATTTTACAATCAAAGATTATGAAAAAAATTGTTTATAATAAAATAACAGACAAAAAATTATTACATTCAATGTATCAAAAGACAGAATACTCGTATACCAAAGAAAGAAAATAATCTTTAGATAATGAGAATCAAGGCAGACAGAATTCGAGAACTCGTTGAATGCGCAGAGAGCACTCAATAAGGAAGCATTCCTTTCATATAGTATCTTTATCTGGATAGAAGGGATTGAAATTATAATACGTAGGATTCTCGGTGGTGCAAGAGAATTTATATTTTGCAACAAAGATGGACAATTGACAATCCCATAAAATCCCATATTAAAATCGAAAGAAAGCGAAATAATATTTCTCCTCGTTTCAAGAGGCTAGAGAATAATAAGAAGCAAACGTGAATTGTAGGATAGAATCCGCAAAATTCAAAGAAAGGAGAGCAAATTTCAAGAACACCTTTTACACACGTTCAAGCCTGTCTATAGAAAACTGGGAATTGGGTTGTAGCAACATAAGGTAACAACAAGGTAAACCCTACAGATTTCGACCCGTACAAGTGATTGTGAAAACATTTCCATGCAATTTGAAAGTTATTACGAGTTCAAAGCGATTACGGCATATTTTCACGTTGTACGAAGTTCACCAGATACTGGAAATTTTCTAATATTGTAAATAATTTTGATATTGTTTAACTTAAAATAATAGTCTTTAGAGTTTTGTGGGAATAATATCTGATCGCGAATGATTCGGCATTGCCTTTTAGAAAGTTGTTGTGAATAATGACGTAGTACAAAAAAATTGAGTACCAAAGAAACTAAGAGTAAACTAAGTACCTAAAATAGAAAAAAATGTTAATTATTTGAAGCGCTGCGAAAAACTGTGAAGAGTCCCAAATATTGTTGAATGCAATAATAGTCATCATCTGTGACAACGTGCTCGAAACGAATTCAATGAAAATCCAATGCAAACAAATAATATGAATAAAAATTTAAAAAACATGAAAGCAAAATATTATCCACAGCGCCGATATCACTGCCAACAAAACATAACCAGGCTTAATTGTTGTCTGTGTCTGCTGTTGCTCAAATATATGTTCGCAAAAACCAGTTGTAACAACAGAATTCTAATTTCATACGCATATACTAGATAAACTCTTTTTAAACGGATTTTTTTAGGAAGTGCATTTTGCGCATTTTCTCTATTCGACACATTTTTCTTATATGGAAAAAACATCTTATACCGCCAGCAGAAAAAATTGTCAAAAATCAGTGTACATTTTTTTGTACTTAAAACTTGCACTTTATTATACCAAAATTCAATAATCTAAAAAATTGCGTATCTGAAATTTTTCTATAAATTCCTAGTAAAAATTGTGAAATTTTGCTGATCATTTGCAGAATTTTAATAAATTTTGTGTTAAGTTTGAATCCTTAGTTTATATGAATTTTATTTTAGTACAAACCATATTTTTATAAACAAATAATTGAAATTATAAGATAAGTAAACAAATAGTCAAATCTTAACAATATGTGGTGTACACTTCATTTTGACGCTGACTGTATATGAGCCCAGTACCGAGTTCTTTACACACTATATTTCATGGTATTTTTGTTTATAAAGCTTTTATTTAGAAAGAAAGTTTAAGAGTAATTAGGAAATATTAATATCTTAAATCCAAAAGCTCCTTGTTTGACAAATATTTACGATAAACAAAACCATACAGAAATAAAATTTAACTAAACTTAGTATTTTCAACTTTCGGTACCTTTCATAAAAGCTTTGACAACCTATATCTTAAAAACTTTAAATTTCCCACAAAAGAGATATTTTTCCCATTCTCAGAAGACCTTTGTTAATCCATGTACGAATTTTTGATATCGCCTGTGTCATATCGTCCCAAGCCCATTGAATTGTTTTGGTTGGGTCTTCCAACTTTTTATTCTTCCCCTCAGAAAGTATTTGACTGATGTTGCATTTGAATTTTTTAGTTTCACAAGTCGTTCCTTAACATGGGTAATTTCTCTTTACGTGACTTTTTACATAACTTACTTTTTAAATAAAAAGGAATTTACTGTGTTTAAAATTTCAATAGGCTGCAGAAGAGCATCACAACTTCGCCTTCTTCCAATCTCACCCGACCTCGAAATCTATTGCCGAAAAGTGATACACGCAAACTTTTTCGCCTTGTTTCAATGAAGTGAAACACGATTTTAGCCAATCGTTTTTTTTTTTTTTGCCTTTTAGGACATGCCCACATTTTGAGGTACAACAAAAACAATATTGTCATATGCTCTATCAGTGCCATATGCCTTACAGAAAATTGTCCGAGATGCGTTAAATCGGGTGATCTTGGGGGCATAATTGCTGCGTAAGATCGTTAAGTTATTCTTCCCGACAATTATATTCGGAATAAATTGATCGTTTATGTGTATAGTAGCATTTTCCATCATATTATTGAACCCTCATATTATTCATATTCATCCGATCAACAACAGACAAAAATGTTACTCATCTTGCTCAATGACATCACTAGACCATCGCCATTCCCATGGTAGCCAGTTCTACGTACGGATATGGCTCCGATATTTTTCGATCAACGAGGGTTCAGTAAATTAACCCTGTTTAATGAGATTCATCGTATTCACCGAGCTTAACACTGGACCTGAAAAAAACTTAAAGGTTTTATCTGTCTCAACCATCCAGCTGTTGTTGTTGTAGCAGTTCACTAGGTGTGGTCACCGATCTTCATCAACTAGCTCATCTAATCGTAGGCGACGGGTTGGGTCCAGATGGAGAGGGGTGTTAAGTAAGTGGGTTTGAGTGTGAACGGATGGTTAGTATCGTGCGGGGTACCTTCACATGGCGGACATATATCGAGTATGTCGGTGTCGATTCTGGATAAGTACGAGTTTAACCGGCTATAAGTCAAATTGAGCCATAATTACGCGGGTCTCATGAGGCAGCCGAAGCTCTCCGTCCGCAATGAGTGGGTGGTTCCGATGAATGCCCATTAATGTCTCTATACTATCCGACTGCTCTCACATAGTTAAAACACTACTACCGCTTCAGTTGCCAATTTCTAGGAGTTCCAACACACTTCTATTTCTTATTTTTGCTAAAGTTGGCGACGGACATAAATTAGCGTTTTGAGATTAAACGTCGAAAATACCAGAAGATATGAAAAATGACGATTTTTTTATGTGAAAACGAATGGCCGCATATCCAATAGCTTGTGGCTATTATCGTAGAAAAGAGTTTCACTTACGCCAAAATACTCTGTACATGACGAGAGCTTCAATATACTCTCTCACATGTTGAAAACTTCGCGGTCCTCTTATTCCGACATTATATTAAACAATTTGCCAACAGTGTCACACATCGTACTCGAGTAATTTAAAAACACAATAAAAAGGAAAACTTGCAAGTTAGTGTAGTTGAAAGTAACTCCCAAATAATTTCGTTTTCTTATAATTGCAGTCAGACTATGCACGTTTCATTTTCGAAATTAATTGCAGAAAAGGTTGCAGTTTTAATATATTATATACTATTTCCACTAATTCAAATGTGTTCATTTAATTACCTGACAGCATAGTGATGTCCTGATCCGGTGCCAGTGCTCCAGTCGACATGTTCGATTTCCGATGATGTTTTCGTGTTGTCGCAATGCATTATGTTGTTTTTTTTACTCTAGTTCACTTATAGAATTTCTCATTTAAATATATTATACATATATGTTTTCTTTTTTTGTTACAATTTTTATAACTTTCGTTTACGTTGCTTCGTAAACACACTATTCTTCAATATATTTTCTGCCTGCTGGTTAGTTTTTTTTTACTATATTTAGAGTAATGAAATTTAATGTTCTAACTCGAAATATTTTTCCATTTATATACGTACTACACATGCATGTATGTATTACATGCATATGTGTATATATATGTATGAAAATTGTTTACTTCGTTTAAAGATTGGTATATAACGCCGACCACACTAACGATTAGTTCGGCTTGAATATTCCTAATTCCTTTTGTATCGCAGATATCTAAATGAAAATTATTTCAAACTTTCTTTACAAAATCTAGAAATATTTTCACATATTAACAAAAACCATGATTCACTAAACTATGATGCACGGGCGTGTATCTCTGCACCACTTTCTTTGACTCGAAAGCTGCGAAAGCTATGAAAGAGATTCGCAAGGAATAATAAATAAATTGGAATACAAAGAGTATACAATATGACGGAAGGACGAATGCAAATATAAAGGAAACAAATTAAAGAGCACAACAAAACTGCTTAAACGTCAAACGAAAAATAAAATGCATCCATCTTCGACTCGTCAGCGTTTCCGAAATTCGAAATTTTATGATACAGCAAAGAATTAATTTATATTGCTTTTATTTTGTATATGTGTACATCTTTTTGGTGCTCTGCTTATTTCCGAGGCAACAAGAAAAATGCGTTACTACAGTAAATATGTGGCATGGGGCCAATTCACAGCAAAACAAGTATTCTACTTCCAAAGTATGTGAAGGCTATTTCAAGTTACGATTTCTCTTAAATTCACAGCAAATATGCCTACCCAACACAAAGAGGTACATACGTTGCATTAAGCTCTAATAATATTATATGCTTTTTTGTACTCAAATAATTATAGACATATGCAAAAACTCCAGATTTCCTGCATGCTTTGTCAAAAACTTTCAATATTTCTTAATTTTACCAGTGGATTAATTTAAAAGACTAATGCATTTTCTATATCATTTTCAATCACTATATCAGCATTTCGAACTTTTAAAAGTAGCCGATGTTACACAAGCGTCAAACTGCGTTGCACTTTTGATAATTTCACATACACTTCAACTTGTCAATATTTTTCTTAGTACATAATACCAAATTTGTATTTCCTAATACAAAACAAAGTACTGATTTGACGCCTTCACAAAAAAATTAATTTGCACAGTGCTATAAAAATATACGAACGAGAAGAAACAACGCGAGTGCGAGTGACATATTACAAGACAAACAATGAAATTCCCTTTGTGCTGTGCGAATTCCGAAAAAGAGAAGAATATTTGAAGAAGCAATACTGATACAGAACAGAGTTGAGTTTTTTAGAATTCTTTTTTCTATAACATATTGTGACCTGCCGCTTCAAGTACCTTTCTGCATAAAAACAAAAGACGCGCTCCTTACGTAAAATAAATATTTAATTAATTATACACCTACATATATATCATGTGGTAACTTTTACCCGGTTGCGACCGTTTGTGTTTGTATTTGTATAGGGACAAACCCCGGGTTAATTCACCGACGAACTTCAGTTTTGAGATATTTTGATGGAGGAATCTACAAGCAAGGCGTTTAAATAGATTTTGATAAACATGTCATGTACATTTTGCAAGCACTACTCAAAATGGCGACAGATAAAATATAAGAGGATAAACTGAATTTTCATAGAAATTATATGTAGGCTTCTTTGGACAGCCATTTTTGGCTTTGTTTGGAGAAGTTTCAGCAATTATATGTATATGTACGAGTATAAAATGAATTGTAACAATTCTCGAAAAGTTTATAAAACATTTACATTGAGTCAAATTCACATTCAAACCAAATAATGAAGCGAGTGCGTTAAAAAACAAAAGCTTTGCTAAAAGCTTTTATTTATTTTTTTCATTTCCCTTTTTCCCGAGCAAATACCTATGGAGATGGTCCGGATGGCATTTTGAACTTTGAATTTGTCGCAGATATTTTTATTTTTAACCGGTTACGGCAAATTTAAGAAAATTTTAAACATTTTGCATTTCCTTGATCTGTCAATGTAAAAATTCGGCCGCCGTAGCCGAATAGGTTGGTGGGGGACCATTCGGTGGTGTCCGGGTTCGAACCTCCTGACATACAATAACGACTGGATTCAAGTCTAATTTCAATATAATACGCCCGGTAAATATTTATATGAAAATGTGAGTTCAAAAAGGCGAACCATGTATACTATTCCGTTCTTTTTCCAGGATAAGGTAACCGCTGCTCTACACTCATGGCAAAGTTATAAGGTCTTTATTCCGCTGACATTTCTTAGAACTGAATTAAAAGCTAAAAGTTAGTCGAATGTTGACCTAGCTTTAAGGTTTTTATTATTGCGAATCATGTATAACTAGAACTTGGCAACCCATACACAATAATTGGTACTTAATATAAGAAGAGTAATTGTGTAAGCTAAGCAACCCTGCGCCGTGACATCTTTTATTTGAGCGTTTGGTTTAACTTCTTGTTATTATAAGATTTTTATTTATTTTCTTGCTTTATTGCTAACTACAAAAATGTCTACAGCCCAAAGTACAAAAAATTGCATCACACTACGGGGTTCAGCTCAAATCATTGTCGAATATTTAAGTAAGTTTGTAGGACTCATAATCTAATAGATTGGCGCCAACCCCCATTACATTGTACTAAAAAAAGTTATTTAAACGGTATTGGGTCTTTCTTGCAGAATATGGTATTAATTCTATTCTATTTCAACGTGGAATTTATCCGCCCGAGACTTTTGAGAATACACAACAATATGGTATAACTATTCTGATGTCGAAAGATAAAAAGATTGAAGAGTTTCTGGCAAATGTTTTGCAACAAACGGAAGGTTGTCGAATAGTGCCTCACGGGTGACAACATTTTTTTGATATTTTTATTTTATTACAGAATGGCTTGCTAAAAATATGATTGAGAAAATTTCGATGGTTATAACAAATGCACACACCAAAGAGGTGCTGGAATGCTGGGACTTCAAAATGCAGGCCGAGTTGGGCGATGGTGATGCCGGCGATACTACAAAACCCACTTCCAGCAAAGAGTTGAAACGTATACAAAATGAAATACGCGATGTTATGCGACAGATATCGGCCACTGTCAGCTATTTACCTTTGCTTGATTGCATTTGTACTTTCGATGTGATGTTGTACACGTTGCAGAACTGTGAGGTTCCCGAAAAATGGGACGAGACAGGTGCTGTATTTATACAAAATGCTCAAGCTGTTCAGTTACGTTCTTTCTCAACTGGCCTGCATAAAGTGGATACCGTGGTTAATTATAAGATGGCCTCCTAATTGTACGCAAAATCAATTTTATTTCTTCGTTTAAATTTATTGATGCGTTGATTGTTCTTAATAAACTACATCGTAAAGATTTTGATATTCATATATTGTTCCTATTTGCAAATAAAAACGAACATCGATTTTTCGGTTTATTCGCATTATTCGCTTCCCCATCAGGCATGGGCTTAACAGTCTGACAATCAACCAAATATACGGATAATGGAAATTCAACTAATTTTAAATATAATATGAGCTGTAGAATTTGTGAAATGCGTCAATGTTGAGAAAAAGCAATGCGAATAAAGTGCCATATATCGCCAGCCAAATTTGTCAGTATGTCTTGTGGTAAATGAACTTGTTAATATTGGAAATTTCAAAACTGGCTATATTTCACATTATGTAATAAATTATAGTTTTTTTTAAGAAATTAGTATTCACGATTATGCTCACGTACTTAGGAAACTGCAGTTCTTATAAAAAATAAATATATGTAAGAAACCTGTCTGCGAATTGCAATTAGAAACACATGTGATTAAATATTTAACATCAATGACACCAGGATCAACTTG
This sequence comes from Anastrepha fraterculus, assembly GCA_037575425.1. Taxonomy (NCBI): domain Eukaryota; kingdom Metazoa; phylum Arthropoda; class Insecta; order Diptera; family Tephritidae; genus Anastrepha; species Anastrepha fraterculus. Next base: position 43,685 of record JAYXIM010055516.1, on the reverse strand, counting down.
GTTCAAAGATTTATAATTAATATATGTATATAATTGGCTTGTGCATCCTTTGCTGGGTGTTTGGCCGAGCTCCTTCTCAAATCTGTGGCGAGCGCCTTGAAGTTGTTGCACAAATGAGGAGACTTACAGTTGTATGCCACCTTCGAACGGCAGATGGCTCTTTATGAGGATTTTTTTCATGGTAGAAATACAGTGAGAGTAGTAATAAAAATGTATGCTTGCCCAAATAATGTACCTAAGAAGATGTATAAATCATTATTGCATGTCTTTAAATGTTTTAATAAATAAGCAGGTATAAATATTAGCGGGCCCACATTCCGCTTTGGCATTTTTCACCAACTTTAGTATTATACATATATATTTGCCAAATATACTTAAATAGCATAAATAGGAATGGCTTTTCCGGTTACATCTAAAAAAACTCCAAACAGAGGAAGATAGATCAAGGTGTTCCGCACGGCTAGTCCTTTCACCCTTGGTTTTCAATTTCTACTTACCGAAGCTCTCCAAGCCACCAGAGGGAGTATCTCTGGTCTCCTAAGCTCATAACTGCACGATAATGGCTTCTTGCAATGACATTGATTGCCTGTGTGCCAAAGTAAAGGACTACCTCACCTGCTTTTCTCGTTTCTTCACTGCCTTGGAACCTACGACTTCCCCCCACTAAGTCCACGGCAACCCTCTCCAGGTGGTAAGGACAAAGGGAGTCAAACTACAGCCAAGATTAAAGTCGACGACACACCAACACCCACTGTAAACCCCAAAATTTTGGGAGTTACCTTTGATAATTTGCTCTATCATTTGGTGTTTCATGCACGGAGATTCGAACCTGTGAACTTCCGAAGGGTAGTCACGCACCAATCTTTCGGCTACGGCGCCACAAAAATATTAGTCATTAATTTGGAGAATGTTCAGTCCTTTTTGGCCGCATATAAATCCGGATCAGTTTATTATTTATTATATTTTTTCTTTATAAAATATCTGTGACGTACTTCAAATTTCATTAATTTGTCGAACGATACACTTTTGTTTTAATATTTATAATGCAAATTAGTTAACAAATTGAAGTGTTTGTGTTTAGCAGAAAAGTCGAAATAAGCCGAACAAGCACTTAATTGCAACTGCAGTAACAAAGAATTATAATTTTAAAATTCTAAACTACATACGTGTAAATATTAATAAGGTTGTGTTAAATTTTCAACAAATAGTTTTGAAATAAATATTTGTAAATACACAAAGATAGGTATCCACGATTTTTAAGTATATCGCTTCCATTTTAAGTCAATAAAGTGCATGAAACAAGTAAAATGTACCTAATATTACTTTAAATTAAATATATGTTTACGTCAAAATCCTTTTTTTCATATACAATAAAAGTTCAGATTGTCTGATATTCTCGATTTAATGTTAATCAGTACCAAAATATTTTTGACCAAAATGATTAGGAGCAACGGGGTGCAGCTCGGAGGTAAGAATTTTCAGCCTGGGAAAAGCACCAACTACGGTTTTAGCAGCAATTGGAGTGCAAAAAAGATTTGACAATATAATGCAGCTCTCAGGTACACCGTGCTCTTTAAGTACATTAACGGCCTAGGGATAAAAGTAAATCGATTAAACTTTTAATATATTATACTTTTTTTTCTATTTACTTGCAAAACTGTATTGCCAGTCGACATTATAGGATACATGAGTAAAACTTGCCGACTAGCAATGTCGTCGGGAAATCGAGCATATACTACGCGGGCTTCATGCGTATCCGCATCAGATTCTACTAAAATTTTTCCAATACGTATAGAACGGCAACAGTCGCGCAGGCCCTGCTCCATTGCTTCGCCAGAGCGTATAATAGAAACACCACAGTTTCCAGCGCGATACTTGAGACCATCGTATGTCGCTCCCGTTGGTGTTTCCACGCGACAATCAGAATATGGCAATTGGTTTAGGGATTCTTCAATGACTAATCGTATGAGACGATCCGCATAAAATTTGAAGTCACTGCGCGTGGTATTCCTATACGGAAAATATCTTTTAGTGCAAATAACTCTAGGGAATAAATGCTACTTACTTGTCTCGGATAATAGTTAGTAGCTCGGCTACTTGAGAGTTGCAATCCAACAACTTTAAGTTGGAGCCATATTCCTCAAGTATTTCGGCTGGCTTGAGTGAACAAACCATTACTGCATTTGCGCTAGGTTCTGTTATGTTATTGGCTTCCCCATTACTATTACTGTCGGCATTCATGGCGTGGTTTTGAGAACCAGTAATAGAAGCATCTGCGCCAGCCATAACTATACAGGGACAAGAAAATTACTTTTCTTGCTCAAAACGATTTATTGTTTAAAAATTAAACTAGGTTCTGAAATTATGAATTATTTTTTAATAAAAAGTTTAGTTTCAGCTTCGTCCCATATATAACACAATTATAGTAATCAGCTGTTACACAGGCCTAGCATGTGTTGCATTAATTTCGTTGACTTCGACTATTTTTGTACATCTTTATAGAATTGTTACGAAATGGTTACGTTTGTTACCACATAACGTTTCTCTAGAATACCTCTGAGTTCGTTTACTGGACTGATAAATAAATGTCACAAATTAATGGCAATACAACTTGCTTATCTTATTGAATTTCAATTCTTTATCACTTAACGTTACGTTTACACGTTTTTACGCTGAACTTACGACTGATTACACTGTGCGCGTGCACCTTTGCTTATATACATGTGCTTCACATTCCCATGGCAGCCGGTTCTACGTTATCGGAATGACTCGGGTTTTTCCCGACCAAGGGCTGCCGCCCCAGTAAACTAACCCTGTCTAGTGTACCGTATCCCACTCCCACATGTGCTTCAAGATTGATACGTCATCTATGCGCATCATATTGCACGATTTAAATCGTTACCTGCCAACACGAATATCAGTAATTAATATATCGGTTGTTTTTTGAGCTACACGAGAACTATCGAAATCAGTAAATATGGTTTGATAACTGAGAATGACAAACTGTCTCAACATTCTTGTTCAGTAAGGTTTGGCAAGTTATCATGAATCGTTTAACACCAGAAAATGCCTTCAAATTTCGGAAATTTACTTTGAAAAGACGAAATCTGTTCGCGAAGTTCATAGAACACTGGCAGCATCATCGGTCCTTATTCCTTTCGAAATGAGGAAGAAACTGCCGATACAGTGAATGGCGGGCGCTATCGAGCTATACCAAGGCGAATTTATTACAGGTGACAGCAAACACATATAAGTAAAACCCTACATGTATTTGTTGTTGCGTTTGGTGCAAGCATCACGTCAAAATCAGCAAGCAAATGTAAACATACGAATGGAAACATACCAATACATACAAACAAAGCATATCATTTTGACGTAAGCCATACCTACGGCGAAAAATTCAGCTGGGTGAATGCTGTCACCTTATTAAATCCACCTTGAGCCATACTGACTGAAAATTAATCAGCTAAACATCGATGACATTTGATTCCAACAGAACGGCGCAACTTGTCATATAGTACGCTTAACAATCGATTTATTGCAATATTCAAACTACTATTGCCCACATTGACGTAGTTAAAATTTGTACTGATCAAATGGACCAAGTAACTCGTAGCTGCGGCGGGCATATGAATGCAGAATATAATACTAAATTTCATTACAATATTTCTGTTGCGTATTACCATTATCAATATAATATCTAAAGTTTATTATTACTATATTTGAGGTCATTGTCCATATCTTTTCTCATTTACTGCCATCAACAACTATACTATTAATTTGGATACAAACGTCAATTTAAGGTATTTATTTACATTTTAAATTTAGTATAAGAAACTTTTTACTTATATATCACTAACCGACAAATTTGCACAGCATTTTTGATGAAAGCTTTAAATAGCGAAGTGAGAATAAACTATCGATAGTGTTGGGCAACATTTTGACGTAATAACGTCGTATAATTCGATTTAGCCGGCTGCACGCACGAAAAAATGTGTCGTTACCTTGCTCATTAGTGTTACCTTGCTCATTTGTCGTTGCCTTGCTCATTTGTCGTTACCTTGCTCATTGCGACTTGAATGAACTGCAAGCGAAAGCGCGGAACGAACGACAAAGCAACAAAGCAAACGAACGGCAACGTTCGACATCTTGCTCGCTCCTACTTAAGTGAGCGTATATATGTATTATGTATATGTGCATATGAACATATATAAATTCACGTATTTGTATTTGCATATGCCTTCTTATTGATTATTATTAGTTTGATTTACTTGAAGAATTTAAAATAAAACCAAGTTTGTTAATAATACCTGTTGTTTTAATGTTATTATTATTAATTTTTTTTCTGATTATTATTAGTTTGATTTACTTGAAGAATTTAAAATAAAACCAAGTTTGTTAATAATACCTGTTGTTTTAATGTTATTATTATTAATTTTTTTATTATACAATATATGAAGGAAAAAATGTATGGTAATATTTACCATATACCTTATAAGATATGTTGTATACGAATATATGTATATAAACATGCATATACATATACAATTTCGCGCAATTTTCAAAAAGAACAAATCTATATGTAAAGATGCATACAAGTCATGTGGACATATCAAATATACGAATCTATTCCGTACGCAAGCAAATGTAAGCTAATGTGCTTGAACTGCAAGCGAGAGCGCGGAACGAACGACAAAGAGCACAATCGGTCCCCGCGTTCGGCAACGTTCGACATCTGACTCTGTCCTACTTGAGTGAGCATATATATGTATGTATATGCGCATATGTAGGTATATAAATTCACATACTTGTATTTGCATATGCCTTCTTCCTGTGTGCATGGTAATGAACCATTTCTCTGTTGAGAATAGGACGATGATAGAAAAAGTAGGAAATGAAAGGGAGTGTTTCGAGTGTAAAGTGTCTTGAAATAGGCAAATCGATGATGTTGCCTCTTAGTGTTGTTGACTTATTAACGTCTGATGCACAATCGAAATTGAACATATCTTTCGTGAATTTGATAAATGTTTCGTCATTTTTCACGTTTGTGTAAATGTAACTTGACCTATTCCATTGCAATTCCATTTACCTCCTCCTCTATATCCATACCAAATATCTATCAAACAAATAAAATTAAAATTTTGTTTTGAAAATTGCAACCATTCCATCAATATTTTCCTTTGACGTTGTCACGTTAAACTATCGTCAGTAAACCGACTTTACAGACAACCTCTTTTTTTATTATAAATAGTACCATCGATAGTACGAACGATAGTTTTCCATCTCTATTGCCAACAAACAGCTGTTGAGAATCAGCTGATAACGTTTGGAAATCATTGACGAAATCGCATCTTGAATACCGGCTTTAATTGTGTTGTAAATGTAGTTAAGCATATATTATTGTGAACATTAACGGAAAAATGTGTGAGCAAAATAGAGATGTAGAATCCACGACAACGGCAGCTCGTACGAATGCCAGTATTTTGATACTGAATGATGATTGTTTGCTTGAAATATTTAAGCAGCTTGAATTGGCTGAACAGGTTCGTTTAGCTATGATTTGCCCACGTTTGCGAAATGTATTCGAATATTACTGCCAGAGGCATTGCAAGGTATTGCGAAAAGAATATCTTATTGATTTGAGTACACGGGAAATTAGGCGATTTTTTGAAATGGCTGGCGGATATTTGGAGGAACTTATTAACCTGCCTTACACCGATCATGAGCGTAATGAATATGTTATTCAAGTACATAAATACTGTTCAAATGTTCGACACATTTACTTTGGAATGACCAAAATAAAGCCCAAGTGTTTACGCAAATTACTAATGAACATGAAACATCTTAATAGTCTTCATTTACAAAAATGCTCGCTGGATGACAATGCAATGCAAAGTGTGTCTGAGTTGATAACTTTAGAAGTATTGAAATTAGAGGGGGAGGAAGACGTAACAGGTATGGTACATTGTTCTGTCAATACTTAAACAAAATGTAATAACATTTTTTACGTATATTACTCTCCAGGTCGTTACTTAAGCAAGCTTAAATACCTGAAAGAACTAACGTTTGTAGAATGTGCAATACAAGATGATTACTTTGTTGAAATTTGCACATCGCTTAAAGACCTTAAAAAACTTACTCTCCAATGGTGTGATGCATTGACGGAAGTGGCTATTTCAGCACTCCCTGTGCATTGCGTCAATTTAGAAAAGCTTAATATATCTTGTAATCAAACCTTTGAATATAATGCTATAGCACAGCTGCCAAAATTGATTGACTTAGAATTGAGTGCAGAAGTGTTTAGAACACAATCATTTAATTTATTGTTAAATGCTTTAGCTGATTATAAGGGTGAACAGCTCGAGTGTTTGCGGATATTCTCACCACGACTCATTGTTGACGAAGGAACGAGGTCTTTGTCGCAGTTTAAAAAATTAAAAGTATTCGGATGTGACTGTAGCAAATACATTGATGTGACCTGTCTTAGATACATTTGCTCATTAAAAGACATAGAAATCGTTAGTTTAAGATACTGCCGATCCGTTACGAATGAAGCGGTGTTGGCGTTGTTGGAAGACTGTCCAAAATTGAAGTATGTTAACGTTATGCACTGTGATCAGTTGACGGAGGAGCTAGTCTATAAGATTATAGATTTATTGGAACGAAAGCAACATGAAAAGCAACGCCAATGTGATAGTAGCCCAGTGCTTTTAATGGTTTCTGGAACGAAAATAAGGCATTTGATTTTGGAGGTAGGTCTTATAGAAATAACTATTACAAATACTGAATAAAAAATATTTTCATTTTAGGATAGAAAATATTTAGCTGCTTTAAACGGAGGGATATTACGGCTTAGCTTTGAGAATCCATTTCAGTACCCGTATGAAAATTTATACTATACATTTAACGTGCCGGCCGTTGGTGATCTTAAGTACTTTTACTAATTACAGTGGCTGCTTTGCAGATAATCTAGCATGTAAATAAATAATAATTTCCTAAGTTTTCTATTATTCTAAATTGCTCTATAAGCTTAGCAGGCTAGTCTTACTGAATTTTTTACATTGTTTTTTTTTTTTTTTGAAAATTATTGCAGAAACTGAACACTTCACAAAATTTTGATATGAAAAAGAGCTTTTGTGTAAATCCATATGCGCTTACAATATGTAGGTACATGCAGTATTTAGCTAACAATTCACTACTGTTTATTCGATTCATTGTTCATTCGATACTGCAAGCCTCTCGTTCGTTTCTTGTAAGAAAATTAAACTAAAATATATGTAATTACGCGGAAATAACTATTTACATATTTGTTAACTTATGTATGCCAGTAACCCGCGTACTTAAATAAATTAAACTTATGAAGTCCTGTAAATTGTAAAACTGTCGAAACGTTTAAAGTTATTTGCCAAATATTCTATATTTGGTTTTACCTTTGACGGTTTCGCAGCGAATTAGGTGTTTGTACATGCATATTGCATATTTACTGTCAGGGTGACGTAATTCAAGCCAGTTTTGTTTTATATAAGTATGTAGAAATGGCTACCAACTATTTTGGGCTGTGTCAAAAATGCGTGGCGATATCAATAGGCAAATAGCGTCCATATAGCGTTTGCTTTTTGAACCATCTATTTTTTGGGAATGGCATGTCAAATGTGTTCATAATTTACTTAAAGATTTGACATTTACGAAATGGGACGCTATACGCTTGAACAAAATTGGGAAATATTGAAAACCTATTTCCAAAGTGGTAAGTCTTCTTCTTCTTTCTGCTCAGAAAATCCACACGCTACTGTAGAGAAGCAAATGCATCCACAACGAGTCACTGTTTGGTGCGGTGTTTGGTCTGGCGGCATCATCGGGCCATTTTTTTTCGAAAATGAGCGAGGAGCCGCGGTTACAGTAAATGGCGAGCGTTACCGTGACATGCTCCACGAGTTGTTTCCGAAAATTCAACAGGACGGTGCAACTTGTCACAATGCCAAAGTTACACTCGAACTTTTGGCTACCGTTTATGAAAACCGAATAATCAGCCGCAATTCCGATATCAATTGGCCGCCTCGGAGCTGTGATTTAAGCCCGTTGGACTACTTTTTGTGGGGAGCCGTTAAGGACAAATGCTATGCGAACCATCCAGAGACGATTGATGCTTTAAAACACGAAATCGAAGTTGCCATTCGTGAAATTGGAACCCAAACAATCGAATATGTGCTTAAAAATTGGGTTCATCGAATGGCCTACTGTAAAGCCAGTCGTGGCAGTCATTTGAACGATATTATTTTTCATTCATAAATGACAATGTTCAATCTTCAAAATAAAAAAAAAGTTTGAAAAAATATTGATTAGTTTTTTTTTATAGCCGATTCAAAACGCAAATTTTACATGGCCCACCCTATATATGTCTTTACTTTTACTTATGGAGCCATACAACTTGAAAAACTGTATTTCTTTTTTTCTTTACCTTTGAGTTTTTTAGGTTATGGTAATTGCAGCTCTATAGCGAATTCCGCTCCGCGCTAAGCCACAAATTTGTATGTGAAAGCAATCCCAATTTAACGATGTTCAATTGATTTTTTACTTAGTCGCTTAGCTCATAAACGAAATGTTTAGGCCAGTACTTTCCAGTACAAGTGGGAATATCTGTTTACTATATTTTGCGTACTTTCGGGCGCGATGCTTTGAAATGTAATGGAATTGCATAACCTTTTCAGTGAAGCTCGGTTTTTGACCGTCGTACGATGGAATCAAACCATTTTACATATTTTTAGGGCGGATGCTTTGAAAACCAATGTGATTGCATAACAGTCTGTCAAAACGAAAATAATGCAGTGCTTCGAAATCATTTGCAACGTTGAATTCAAGAAATTTTGTTTGCTTTATTAACTACTCGCCAAGTGGGTGGTGATCGAAAGCAGGTCCCAGTTGCCGCAAGATCTACCTATAATTCTAAACAAGCTAAGGACGTCAGAACCTTAATTGTGCTATGTAGTACATACAATAATAGCACAATAAAGCTTTTTCTTTACAATTTTTAAAACTATTTTCTGATAAAATACTTCTCACAGTAGCATTAAGTTGTGTGCTGGTCGCAATGGGAATAATTATTTATTAATAAAAGTGGTGAAATTATTTTCGTCTGATTATGACGCATTAACAAAAACAACAGCAACACCATTTATATGTGCATATTATTGTGAAATATTTATCAATTCATTTGATTACTTGATAGCTGCTCTAAGAGCCGAGGCGTCCATTATAAATAAAAAAAGTTAATTGCTGATATTAATATATTTAATACGATCTACTTGAGGATACTTACTTTAGTTAATGGAAATGCCGTATCAAATAGACTACTTTTTATGTAGAATTATGCATTTATGATAATTTACTTTTAAGGGGGTATTCTAGTCTAGAGGCCCGAATTTCGAGCATTTTTTGACGATGAATAAAAAAAAAGCTATTGATATTTTTACGATACATTTTTTTATCATTTATTTATTCATATATTAGGAGCACACAAAATAAATTTGAAAAAAAAAAATGAATTTTCATGGAGTTATGCGTCCTTGAAGTGGAAGGGGGAAAAAAGGCAGTGTCCCCGTCGACACGATTTCTCCCCTTGTGGTCATCTGAAAAAAAAAAATACAAATTCTTAATTAATATGAATGTCATTATCGTATGAACCAGAAAAAACGGAAAAAATTTTTTTTCCATAAAATGGCGGCTACTCAAAAAATTGAGGTCGATTTTTCTCTTATTTTTAAGCTTTCTCGAATTGTTTACACATATTAAAAAATTGAAATTTCCAGTTTTTCGAGCTTCATACGATAGAGATATATTTAAGGAATATTCATGACAAATTATCAAGCAAATCGGTTGATTAGAACTTGAGATATCGTGCCGACCGTATCGAACGAAGTAGTTTCGAGAAACACGCGTTTGAATTACTCGCCAGTCCGCTCAAACCAGTCTAGGCTGTCGCGTCACTAAAATAGTTGTAACTTGCTGAAAATAATTCGATATTTTGCAAAATCCATTTAGAGAGATACTTACTTTGAGTACCTAAACTATCGAATTTTGAAAAAAAAAAATTTCGATTTTTACAAATTTCTAGACTAGAATACCCCCTTAATAATATTTCTTTCTTTATCTAATTTTCTTACCTGTACAGTTTCAAATGAATACTAAAAATGCTTTTGTTTATGATTAATTATTTGATTTATGTTGGTTTCATTCCCTTTTATTCTACTTTTATTTGATTCGATTTAAGGCCTTTCTTGTTTATAAAATTGTTACTGATAAGACATTTATTTAAATTTCTTAAATATAAGCATTACATAAACCAGTAATATATAGCAAACAATGCTTTTTTCAGTTATGTGTATGAATATTCGTTTTCAAAATCATCGTATTTTTACTGCATTATTTCAACACATACTTAAATGCAAACTATGTTTCTTAAAAAAATACGGTTGATATAACAAAAAAGTTCACATTCAACTAGTCGATAATATTTGATAAATGCAAAAATGACGACACAAAAAAAGAGCTTTTTATGTTATTTTGAAATAATATACATATAACTCCTCCATCTTGTATGAAATAACTTTCAACTTATGGAACAGTTCATTACCTGCTGTACATTTTCCGTGGAACGAGCGAATTACACTTTTAATAACTATTTAACAAATTAAAATAAACAAATTGTACATATGTATGCATTTGTAAAAAAATATTGCTGAATTACATGCAAAGTTTTGTGAGTGTTATTCTTTTCTTAAATAAGTATATTATATATTGTATGTAATGGTACTTGAAACATTTTATTTATTATTGTATTTTGGGCGGCATTGTAAAGATTCAAAAAATAAAAATAAAAATAAAAAATAAATAAAATAATTACATTATCATATACATCTGTATTTATTATTATTATTATTATTTTCATTTACAAAGCGTAAATCTTAAGTTTAGATTAAAAGAAATAAATCATTATTTTTTGTTTTGTTTTAAACTAAAACATTTTGGCACTGTAAAGAAAGTAATTACATCAACTTATAATAATAAAGAATATAATTTGATATGTCGGTATACTGATGGGGGGCTTTAAAGTAGATTTTGCACTGGTTTGGGTTATACATCGGCATGGGGTTTCGGTGCTACTAATTTGAAAAAAAGAAAGCGGGGAGTAGCAGGATCAAAGATGGCCACCCATATTAGGGGGCGGCGAGACATCAATTCATTGCTGTCACTCGCTTTTCGTATGGAAAAAACATGTCAAAATCAAATAATCAAAATCATACAAATGGTTTTTCGTTGTTTAAAAAGAGTTGAAGTTATATCAACCAAAGCAAGATCCAATTTTTTAACTTTGCCAATAGAGAATAACGAGACATTCAATGACTTAATGCGTTCAGAACAAACTTTTGTTTAGAAAAAAAAAAAATCTAACTAATAAGAAGCTGCTAAGGTTGTGTGTATGTATATTTATGCAGCTCTTCGTATGCTATATTTTTACATTATATAGGTTTAAGGGTACCCGGTGGTCTAGAGCACGAAAAGTCACCTATTTTCACGATTTTTTTTTTTGCAATTAAAAATTTAAGAAACGATGTTTCAACTTTTCGGGCTTATTAGTACGTTTATTGAGCATACACAACAATTTTTGTTTTTACTTTTGAAACAATATTTATTATTATAAAAATGCCGCTGAAGATGACCCTCTCGAAAAATCGAACCCGGACGGCGTAGATGATTTCGAGACTTCTACTCATCTGAAACACAAAATTCAAGAATATTCTTAATCAGAGAGAAAGAGCAGTTATGGTCGGAACTATTTAGAACAAATCGAAAAAATGAAAGATTGACAAAATGGCGCACTTTTGAAAAAAAAGTTCGTAAAATCGGGGTTTTTTCACTAGTTTTTTAGTTTAAAAAATAGGAAATTATTTAAATAAAATTATGATTCTAGTTCCGACAATAGCGATACATGATGTGAACAACATATCCAAATTTCAAGTGATTCGGTTGAATAGTTTTTTTTGTTTTCATCCCCGCCGTGCCGAAAAAAGTCGTTTCGAGATAAATGAATTTAAAGTTTGAGGTACAGGAGCGCGCGGACCGCTCTCTACCTAGTTAAAGGGCTGCAGAAGAGATAATATTGGGAATTTCCGCATGAAAATTTCACAGTATATTTTTAAGATACTAAACTTTTGAAATATCGAAAAACAAAAAATCGATTTCTCGAAATTTCTAGACCACCGGGTCCCCTTAAGTCAGCGTTATTCTGGGCGTCGTTCCTGCAGTAAATCCTGTATTCAAAACTCACCGTGCACATGAACTGTCTCCGAATAAACTGTTGCGTTAAAAAAACTTCCTACAAAGACCATCTCTCGCTCGGACGCGGTTTAGAACTGTAAGTTCCTGTATATTACAAATTTAAGGAGGAAAAGCGCAGCCCAAACACTTGCCAAAGATCTATGCACCGTATTATTATTATTATAAATTTAGCTACATACGACTACAGTTTTTTTTACGTTATAAATGTTAAAGTACTTGTAGATAGTTCAGTTACGTTATTCATTACAAAATAGTCCGGACCTCACTTTCTCACCGGCTCTATAGGACTCCATTTAATTTACGCGGATTTTGTCGATAATGGTAATAAACTTCATTCATTAAATTTCGATTCATGAATAATATAAATGTAAATGGCGCCCGCCGTAGCCGAATGGGTTGGAGCGTGACGACCATTCGGAATTCACAGAGAGAACGTAGGTTCGAATCTCTGTGAAACACCAAAATTAAGAAAAACATTTTTCTAATAGCGGTCGCCCCTCGGAAGGCAATGGCAAATCTCCGAGTGTATTTCTGCCATGAAAAAGTTCCTCATAAAAAAATATCTGCCGTTTGGAATCGGCTTAAAACTGTAGGTCCCTCCAATTGTGGAACAACATCAAGACGCACACCACAAATTGGAGGAGGAGCTCGGCCAAACACCCAAGGGTGTAAGCGTCAATTATATATATATATATATCTATAATATATATATAGTAAACTATTATATATATATATATATAAATGGAATACTACGAAAATATAGCAATTAATTCTACATATTTCTGTTGGGAGAAGTTTTTAAATTAATACCGTATTATGACCAATGGTAAGAGCTGATCTACAATCAAAACCTGAGTCACCTGCGCACTAAGAAAAAATATATTTGACGTGTGTGCATACCTAGTTACTGAAAAGTTATATTTCAAAATTTCGGCTATAATTAGTAGAGACACAAATATTCATAGGCGTTTAAGCAAGGGCGTCGCTGTTTTTAAGGTATCCCCATTCCGCATCTACACCCTTAAAATCATGCACGATGTTATTTCGTGCGTGAAATGCCAAGCGCATTGAAGTTATAGGTAGTCACCGTCTATCTCATCTCAAGGGTGATAGATGAGTGAAGAGGTGGTTGGTGTCGTGGGGGTTAGCTTTTAGTGCTGCCGGCTTGATATAGCTATTCTCTTAACAAAAAATATCCCCAAGAAATTCTCAAGCCGTTTCTGTTTTTGGTCGAAACATCGTTTAAGTTTGGATTTCTTTGGGTTTGAGCGCTCTAAATAATCCTGGAATTGAGAGCTAGTCCCAATGGCTCTAACTTATCAACAAAGGCCACTTTACCAGGCAAGTGCGGAAGTAAAAATGGTAAGTTTTCGTAAGCGGTATTGAATATGCGGAATAGTAAACTTATTTTTTAATATTTCGATAGGATTATTTATTTATATTGATTAAATTTGTATCCACCTCTAAACTATGCGTTAATTTTGGACAGTATTGAGTGTACTATTGACCTAAGCTCTCTTAAATGTTTTGTTGAATCCCTGGTTATTGTTGATCGTTTATTTTGAATTTGGCTACACCATTCCATAATCGGTGCACAACGGCGTCGGCTGATTATTCTGTTGCTTTTCTTTGTTCGCTGCTGCGGCAGCAGCCATATTGAGTTCCACCAGCGTGTCGATACTATTAAGGCTGACACCCTGCAGGATCTTCTGCGCCGCCAATGAGGTAAAATTAAACGATAAATCTGTTAGGCTTGGGAAATTATAGAGGTCTTCATTTCCCGCTGTTGTCGTCGGGACCGTACCATTTGGGTCCTTTGACAGGCTGAATCGGCGATCGAGTCCCTCCTTATCGATGGACTTGTCACTCGCACTGGTACAGTTATTGTCCTTTAAAGCTAAATTTGGCTCGCTACCCACAGCGATCATATTTTTTTGCAGTATATGCGCAAGATCACCACTATTAATGGATGGGCTCGAGTTGAGAGCACTACCTGCCTTCTGGAGATTACCCGATGACTCATAACGGTTTAGGTTCTTCAAATCACAATTGGAGTTCATCAGCTTCGATTGTGTTGTGTCTTTAGTATTCTTCTCGTAGAAACGTAAATTACCTACAGAACCGGCAATTTCAAAATCTTGCTTAGCTGCAAGAGCTGCCATTGCGAGGGTCTTTTCACCACTTGGTGAATTGGGGTTGGATTCGTTTTTTAGAACATTGTTTTTGTAGACAATATTACTGGAACCATTTTGTGGTAGTTGTAAGCATAACTTTCGGCTATTGTTCATAGTGGCATCGTTGTTGATATTTTTTGTAAATTTTGAGGTATCAATTACCTCGGTGGAGCTGAGTGTGTCCAGATTGTCGGGCGATGTTTCGCTAATAAAAGAAATAGAATCGCATGTTTCAGAGTTGGCTTCATTCTCGCTAATCGAGTTGTCTTTGTAGATGTGGTGTACATTTGCTGGTTGCTGGTGGTGCCTTGCCGTTGGCTGGTTGTGCGTTTGTGCTTGCGACTGTGCGTAATTCTTTTTCGGTTGTTGTAGTTTTTGTTGTTGTTGACTTCTTAAAGGTGTGGTTTCTTGCTTTGATAAGGTTTTCTTGATGATCTCGCCCTTTTCGTTAGTTGTCGTTTCATTATTGATAATATACACATTGGAGTTCTCCATTAGCTTTCCATTCTCTAGAGTTATGACGCTACGCGCCGGGGAGTTTTGCACATATATCTTCGTACTTGGTATGCTACTCTGGCTGCCATTGGAGGTAGTCACCTGTAGCGTAATTGAGTTGTTAGAATTCGAGTTGGGCATGCCATTGAAAAAGGTTTGCCCTGAAGAAGAGCTTGTTGATTTTCCAGTGGACGACGTTTGCTGATTAGTGATTTCTTCGAGGATTCGTGACGGGGTTGAGGAACGTTGACGTTGTGACTGCTCAGCGGCACGAGCTCGCATGGCTTGATGACGGGGCGTGCCGCGCGGCGATCCATTCAATACAAGTATCGACCTTGCCGGACTTGGTTGCACCACTGCCGTATTGGTCGAGCACTGCGAGTCAAGACTAGAATGACCACTGGTTTTGCTGAAGGACACCTTGCCGCTATCTATACTCGATGGCCCGGAAGTAAGCATAGAAGAGGCCTTGCCCGATTCTAAACTTGACGGCCCACTTTGTACGCTGCGATAGCTCACTTTACCGCTGTCCAAGTTGCTGGCGTATCCGTTCACTGCGATGTTGTCTGCTTGTCGTTTGGATGGTGTTTTTAGTGTGCCTGACGAGCGGGAGGGAGATTGTTCGAAAATGTGTTTGCCGATAACACTCTTTGAAGAGGATTTCTGTGCGGACGCTACTGCGCTGGTGGCAGCGGTAGTTGTAATTAAGTGATTTGGGGCGGAAAAGCGTGACAGCGTCGCGGAGGAGTGATTGGTTTTATTCGTTGGTGCTGGAGCGGTGGTGATGCTCGTTGCACCGTTCGTTGTGGCCGGTATGGATTGCGTTGAACGAGGCAGCGAACTACTGCTGTAGACTGGTGAGCGGCGTCGTATAGGCGAACAATCTCGGGAAGATATAAGAAAAGTCGAGTCGCTAGACATGTGTCGTCGATGTCGGCGTGGCAGTGTGAGTGAGCGTTGACTTAACTCCGAGCCGTCATAGAAAGTGGAATTGGAAAGCGTATGTACCACCGGCATATCCTTAAGACGCAAATATATGAAAGAATAAAATAGAAAAATATTGAATAAATAAATTATAAACAATGCATGTTGAGTGGTAACTTACGTGATCGGCTGTTTGTGTGCCAACACTATGTAGATGCACAGCTCGAGAATTGAACCATTCGGCAGGTGGAAATTGCGCTGAATACGTTTCAATTTGTCGTTGCTTGGCGCGCCCACTACGCCTGAAGAGACGAGACAACAAAGATCCTTTTTCTGGAAAACCAAATTTAATTTAACTGCTTAAAATTGAAATATAAACAATGCTTAAATTTTATTTTGGCACTCTAACTCGATAAGTTACAAGGCGTAAAGAAGATCTCCTCTATCTGAAGATGTTATAAATTTAGCCAACTATAACATTTATTTTCGACTGAGTATACGAGCGTATATATAATTTTTCGTAGAACTGACCAAGAGTGACGAAATATTAGGTTAAAATTCATATAGAATTTGGTGTATAACGTGATGTACTGATAATTGTGCCAAACTAGACTCTGCAATGGGGCTATCAAAGATTGTCCAAGCATGTGATTTGAAGTTTAAGTCTGTAGTGAATTGTGAAAGAAGCTTGATTGAACTCTTATTAGTTAGACATGGTGGCAGCGTAGAACGAATAATTAGAGAGGTAATTATAGGCCTAAGTCGGAATTTAGAAATAATCTGGAATATTATCACGATGGGATAAGGAGGAGGAAATTTCCTATTCATTTTATAAGTTTTTGTGTAGGCTACCGGCACTCGGTTAATCAAGATTGTACGTTTTTGTGGCAGATGTGTTGAAAATAGTCAAGTTTCCAAGATTTATTAAAAAGTCTAAGTGCTAAGTTAACCCGATATTGGAGAGGATCGTACGAGCCGCAGAACTTAATCACTCAGACACAATTTTTTATAAGAGCGTACAATTGTTGGCGTATGCCGATGATATTGGCATCATCGGCCTTAACAACCGCACTGTTAGTTCTGTTTTCTCCAAACTGGATAAAGGGTCTGCTGGTGAATGAGGAAAAAATGAAGTACCTCCTGCTTTCACACAAACAGTCGGCGCACTCGCGTATCGGCACCCACGCTACTGTTGACAGTTATAATTTCGAGGTTGTAAAAGACTTCGTATATTTAGGAACCAGCATTAGCCCCTATAACAATGATAGCCTGGAAATCCAACGCAGAATCTATCTTGCCAACAAGTGCTACTTTGGACTAAGTAGGCAAATGAGTAGTAAAGTCCTCTCTGGACGAACAAAACTAACACTCTACAAGGCTCTCATCATGCCCGTCCTAACGTATGGTACATCCGATGAAGCGACGCTTGGAGTGTTTGAGAGAAAGATTCTGCGTAAGATTTTTGGACCTTTGCACGTTGGCAACGGCGAATATCGCAGACGATGGAACGATGAGCTGCATGAGCTTTACGACGACATAGACATAGCGTAGCGAATAAAGATTCAGCGGCTACGTTGGGTAGGTTAGGTAGGTTGGGTTGGTAGCAGAGGAAGAGGAAGGCCTCCTTTGCGTTGGAAAGATCAGGTGGAGAAAGACTTGGCTTTATTTGGTGTGTTCAACTGGCGTCGGTTAGCACGAGAAAGAAACGAGTGGCACATTTTGTTAAACTCGGCCAAAATCGCGTAAGCGAATTAAGAAGAAGAAGAAGATTAACCGACTGGCTACTAACAAAGGGTTTTAATCTTTGAGTTTTAACAAAGAAAATGATTTATTACAAAAAAAGTGTGAATATTTCGAATATTCCGCAATTAATTCAAAAAATGAAATTTAAATATATTTAAAGTATTTTATATTTCGTGTAACTATGTAGATAAAATTCCGTATCAATAACCGACAATTTAACCGTTTTAACTTTCATGGTTTTCCACACTAAGATTCCAAAATTGTTTGACTGTAGTGTTATTTTGCAACAGTTCGGCCGCCGTCGCTGAATGGGTTGGTGCGTGACTACCATACGGGAGTGAGTATGGTCGAATCTCCGTGCATGAAACAAAATGATGGAAAAATATTATTCTAATAGCGGTCGCCCCTCGACAGGCAATGGCAAACTTCCGCGTGTATTTTTGTTGTAAAAAAGCTCCTCATAAAAAATATCTGCCGTTTGGGGTCGGTTTAAAACTGTAGGTCCTCCATTTGTGGAAGAAAATCAAGACGCACGTCACAAATAGGAGGAGCTCGGCCAAACACCTAACTAAATGTTATTATAAATTTCCAAACTGGGGGGCTGCATTGTGCATTATAATAAAAAAAAAAAAAAAAAATAACATATGTATAAATATAATGTAGGCTTTCCCTCATTTTTTATAGGGTCCTAATTTTGCGTTACAACATTCTTTGTTTTTAATTCTGGTTAAAAATTCTGGAAAAAATGAGCAATAAAATAAATTATAAACAGCCTAAATTCCTTTATTATGGCCCATTCTGAATTTTAAAAATTCTCTAAAGACAAAATAATGTAAAATTATTATTCAAGGTATTGAAATTCTGTCGGCAAATTTATATTACACCATAATTCTGTATTTTTTAAGTATAGTATGAAAACTTAGAAAGCAGAATAAGTGCTGCTTCGGAGGATATTCCACAATTTGTGAGGTCATCATTGAATGGTGTAAGGCTAGAAGCAGAAGATGGCGCCAAATATTTAGGTATAATTACTCTTTATACTGGCTGTATAGGACCGTTATCAGCCCTATCCTCCTTTACGGGATTATAGTCTGGTGGACGTGTCTCGACAAGACTACGATTAAAAACAGGCTTCAGAATTTCAACGTATGGGGCTTATACATACTATGTATCAGCGACGTTCTTAGAACCACAGCCTCTGATGGTTTGAACTCTTTTCTTCTTACTTCCACTAGACTTGGCTGACCAGAATGCAGGTAACATTGCTGCTCGGCTTGCCGCAACTAATCAATGGCGCGATTTAGTGTTGAACACTTGGTTAAAACACTTGGTCTGGGTTCAACTAAACCTATTAACTGTTATATTATTTGAATGAACCATATTTTATTAAGTTATTTCGCTTTAGACTTACGGCTAGAGGTGAGTGGATTGACAATATACCTGATCGGAAAAACTGATTACGGTTCTTTACTGGTGGCTCAAAGCTTGACGATAAAGTTGGCTCTGACGTCTACTGCAAGAAGCTAAAAGTAAGCGTTTCGGCTCGTCTTCCTAATCGCTGTAGCGTATTTCAGGCTGAAATTCTAGCCATTAATGACGTAACTCTCTGGCTAGGCAAACATGTGACGACTACCTTTAGAGAAGTTTATATTTATTCTGATAGCCAAGCAGCAGAGAAGTTAGCGAGAGAGGGTACTATCATATGCCTTCCTCTTGGTATGCGGATTGTAGGTATACTCCTCTCAATCTACAAACTGCGTAGTATGAGTAACATTGCCACTTCAGCCAACACGAGATGGGTTGTTAGTCTTACGTGTAACGCTAAAGAAAGCATTAAGCCAAAGTAGGTCGTCGGGTGCTACTTAATCGGTCAAGGAAAAAAGTCTCTATGTTAGTTACTCTGATCACAGGCCACTATCTTCTTGGTCGTCATGCTAGGTCATTTCGACTATTCAAAAGCTATAAGAATGATATCTCAGATATCCTCTCTATCGCTGTCCTGCATGGCATGCCACTAGGTTTAGATACTTTGGCTCATCGTTCTAGAATGCCCTTAGAAATATAAGTGTCAGCCAAATCAATGTGTTTGCACTTAAAAAATGGTTTAACGAGGAGTAGTGGGCAAACTACTGTGGTATCACAATAGATCGGCAACGCTTTAAGTGAATTGGTTTAAAGACCGAATAACACTTCTATAGTACCTACCTACCTGTATTCTTGGGAATACTATAGATACGAGTACATTTTCTTTTATCTATTTAACTGATATTCTATTTTTGCTGGTTTCATTACCAATTTTACCTTTTTGACGCAAAGTAGGTTTTGATTTTTTTGTTACTTTTTTCATTATTAAAAAAGATTTAAATACTCAATCACTTCTGCCAATTCATAAAAGCTTAAATTATGTATCTTTTATATTTTACATATATTTAATATTTTATTTTTATTCTTAAATATTTTAATGATCTAAATCACGGCGTGATTTGTAAGCGTTGCAAAAATCCTATGTTTGCCAATTTGATTTGTGGAATGCTGTATTCATGCGCTTTCTAAGGTTTGTGCTGTGTTTGAAGTTTTTTGGCGCCCAGCTATGTACGTACATAGATAGAGTATTTGTACATATGTATTTACGATAGAACTAATTCGAATCTATGTATACATACATATATGTAAATATGTAAAACATTTTTACAGAAGTAGCACTTTGATCAGGCGAACTGCGAGTTTCTATCGAATTTCGATAATTTCAAATTTTTTATCTTACTTACTTGGTGACGAAGAATCTGTGCTTTGGTACTCAGAGCTGCTACTGTCAGTTGCTAAAGTTTGTGCATATGTCTTTGAGAGACTTCGTGTTGAGGCGCACCGCTGTAGCCGTTTTGAGGAGCCAAACAAACGCAAACTGTGCCTCCTCTCTAGGCTGCGAGGTGTTGGAAATGAGGCGCTGCGTCTCTTAGCAGCGCGCGGATAAAGTATTTTATCATTTGGATTACCTACAAAGTAAACGTAATGCAATAAAGGACGGGAATATTTTGTGCAATTCCTTACCGCCGCAAATAACATCGGCCAAGTTGGTTTGTATGCATTGATGTGTTAGATCACCATCGCGTTCGGTGGAGATTTCGCCGTACAATGAATGAAGCGCCTCCGCATTGGTCATAAGCATGGTTCGCGCCTCCTGAGGTATTTCGTCGGTTTCTTCAAAGTCCTGATAACCGTTGCGTATGGCACGCGGTCGTGAACGGCTACGGCGACGTCTAAAAGAAAATGGGCAAAGTTTAGTTTAGAAGCAAAAAAGGACTTAGGGCACTGTAGCGTCGGATATTAACAGCATACTTTGGTTTTTGTTTTTTCAGCGGGACAATGTGATATATTAAAATACTGAAAAAGTCTTATACAGATTAGTTTTTCTAAAGTATTTAATGTGCTTATATGCATAAGCAAGTAAGAACGGCTAAATTCGGGCCGGACCAAACTCTACTTGCATATACACGCCCACATTTTAATAAAAAGTAATTCTGTTTGGCTATTACTTTTTGGAATCAAACAAGCTCATAGACAATGAAAGGTATAGTATCAGAAGGTAGGATGGAAATTTAGTTTTAATAAAATGGCGGCTGCTTTTTAAAGACGCGCCGTCGGACCAACTGAACCCACATTTTTTAATTTACGGTGAACCAAAAAATGTTTCGACTATACCTACATATGAATAGCTATAGAAGTACGTATTTTTTGATGTAACGATATTTACAAAAGCGACGCATAAAAACAAATTCAAAATTTTCAAAAAAAAAGTCTGAACATTGCTTATACCATAAAAAAATATGCAAAGATTGTTTGGTACATACATAGCAGAATGTTTGTTCTCCCTAATAAAATTATGGACTTTTTAGTTCATTTAATTAAATTTTGAATAACTAATTAAATTCGTTAGAAACCCATTTAAAATTTCCTACACTTACTCCGGCGTAAAAATGAAGTAACCTTTTGAGGTCTGATATATTTTCTGCTCTTGCATCAACTGCGCCAATGTATCGTATATTACTTCGGTTGCAGGAGGTGTCATGTGCGGAAATCGTATACTCAGCTTAATGCGCACATTTTCTATGGTGGCCGAATGACCTTCAGCTGTAAGGTCCATAATGACATCACAGAGTGCCTCCGGCAATGGGGTGAATTGTCCTTGCACAGTCGGTGTTACGATGCAGTCATCGATGTCACCTGAAAGAAATAACAGGAATCAGAGATAAATAAGAATGTATGAGAAGAAATACTTTGTTGATAAAATGGCTAGAATGGGTTAATTTCTGTTTGTTAATTGTTAGTACTGAAACAAAGGCCATTTTGACAAGTTGAACAAGTGTAGTAAAAACTTGACTAATTTAATTCAACCTGCGTGTCAGTCCACGGCACAAATATCCTAAATGAATATATGTATATGTATTTACGGATGTACCACATTCATATGTACTAATAAAACTCGAGTGCTGTGACCGAGTAACCATCGGTGGCGAGTTGTAATTTCCATTTAGAGTTGCAATTAGTTTTTACTTTTTGATCAAATTCGTGCCACAAGTGGCATTAGTTAGATTTTGGCCTGACTGAAATCATTTGGTGTAAATCAAATATGAGAATTTAATTAACTGCAGGCTATTACAAAATTGTCTTTGTATTTGGTGTGGTTGTAGAAGCAAAATGCGTTGTTTTGGTAATTAAAACCTTTTAGCGCAAACGAGGTAATCGATTTAATGATCGAATTTCAATATAAACAATAAAATTGCATTTAAAAATAATCGAATGTTAGCTGGTGTAGGCTTTTGTGTGGCATGTCGTCTATTAGCCAGAAGCTTAATAATTTTAAATAAGCTATCATTCGTGCCTTCGCCCAGCAAGACATTTTTATTTTCCCTAAACAATATAAAAAGCTTATTCAAGTTCCTCAGGATATACTTCATTGCACATATGTAGGTGTTAGCACATAAGTGTTAGAAAAATCGGCAAATCATTGTAGTCTCTAGAAGTCTAGGGAATGCAAAAACAAAAACTCAGTGATTTGATAAATAGGACTTTAACTATTATAATATATAGTATATAATTTTTCTAAATATCTCGACCCCTGCATCAATACTTATTCGGTCAATTTTGTGTAAAAAACCAAGGCGGGTTGGCGATTTTGGGTTAACAGTTTTTACAATAATTTAGGGATCCCTCTTTTTAGAACATAATTAAATCATACGTAAAAATCATTTTTTTCGACGACTGTGAGAAGAAAGCAAAAGCAAAAGGAAAATATGTCGTATTTAAAAAGTACGTTGTCACAAAACGGTGGAATGAGTAAATATAGAGATACTCAGAATTTTAGGAAAATAAGCGATGAGTTGAAATCAAATTATAGTTCTCCCTCCCTAAAAAAATCTTAGTTGTGCACCTGACGGAAATATGCTCGCCACCTAGAGAGTTCACTACTCTTTGGTACAGGTAAAAATGAAATTAACTTAACTGTTACCCGCCAGCAAATTGGTTTCAATCTTATAGTCCTAAATACTGCTATAATTGCACTTTGCTAATGCAAGGTCGTCGCAATGAAGTGTATGTATGTTTCTTGTAATATAGAGGGACGCCTTATCAACTCTGAGTAATGGTGAAAATAGTCGAAATAATGGAGATGATGTAGAGCTCCTAGCCCCCATTACCTGATCATGACCAAGCCCGCTAGGAATGGAGCCACTATAAATTACCAAAACTCGTATAAAACAATTACCAACTCTGTGATCATAGACACGACTCTATAGTGTGGCTTCTTCGCATTCGCTCATGGTCGATTTTTTGCACGTCTTCCTCCTTTTATGAGAAAGTCTGTGCATGGGAGAGTATTTTCTAAAAGGAAAAGTTGTTCGTTCCCAAGAATGTGTCTGTTTATAGGAGATGCCGGCTTATTAGAGCGTCCGTGTATGGAAGCTTTCACTGTATATCTAAAAATCTTTTTGTGAATTGAACAAATTTCATAATTCAATTCTTCTACGGTGCATGATGATATCATGGTCCATTTATATACAATAATTCTCCGATTATACAATTGGCCAAAATAACTGTACTGAATCAAAGACTTTATAGACGACAAACGTACAAATTTTCATACATATTAAATGACTTGACCAACACAAAAAGGGAAAATGTGTGTCCAACTTTCCAGAGAGACATTGTCCAAGTTAAGCAATGAAATTAATGACATTTTGTAGTACTTAATTAACTTTGGTGTAGAACGTTTGCCCATTTCGTGCTTGTGTGCAAATATTAAGCGTATAACTTTATAGGCTTTACTGGTGTCGGTTTACCCGCAAAAGAAAGAGAAACGACTGGCGTGCATTTTTGAAGTCAATCAAATCGCTTAGAGGGTTAAGTTACCATTTAAGAGGTAAAAACATTTGGTACGATGTTAAAAAATGTAGCGAACTTCAAAAGGTTTGTATGGATGGAGGTGTAGCGTTGAGGAATTGTTAATTTACATATATTCGAGTCCGAAGCTTAAAAGAAAAAAATAATAATATGATAAAATTCGATAGATGCCTTAGAGATGTTTGCACTTTCCGCTTTTTTTTGTGTTTTACATATTTCGAAATTTATGTGTAAGGCTTTTTGCTTTCCACAACAGCTAACAAACAGAAGAAGTTAATAAAAGTTTCGATAGCTGCAACCGTAAAGTAAAAAATAAATACAAACCGAAAAACAAAAAATAAAACAGAAAGTAATGAATTTCGCACTTGACCGCCTGCATTATTTGAATTTTTTGCATTTGATGGAATTAATGAAATGTAATCATAGGATGGTATTCAACTCCACGAAGCTGCTACAAGTTGGATTGGTTTGCAATTCGACGTTTGCCACCTCAACTGCCGACTGCGATTTACTCTTGTGATTGACTCCCGATAGTAATGAGCCTATTATTATTTAACTTTTTCGTCGAGTGCACCTGCGGAGCCCATTAACTTTATTGTATAATTTTGTAATTCCTCTTTGCTTAAAATATATAGATACATTTTAGCTGCAGTGGTGGAGGGCAAGAAATTTCATGTTTATCATTTTCTTGTACGCCAAGTGCTGTAATCTGAAAATCGCTTTAATTTATAAATACTGGGTTTATCAGCGGAATCTAATTTCATTGAGTTTGCCACTGATTTTTCAATGTAATTCCAGTTAAATGAAAATATTGAATATCATTTTAATTAAGGAATGTCGGCGAAACTCATTTACGATTTTCAAAAGGCTCGGTACGAGCTACATACAAACTGTCCGCTAACTTCGAATAATGTAATAGATTCTCGTTCAAGAACTGACGTTTTTTTAAGGAATACATGTAAGGGAAACTATTCAAATTTTGATGTTCTAGACTTTTAAAATTCTCAGGTAGAGGTACAGGAAAATACAGCAAATTTTAATTTCGTAAATAAATTTTTCAGAGTGCACAAGTTTTTCAACTTAGAGGGTTTCGAAAATTAGATATATGGTGAGATCACAGATCAGAACATTTCTCGAGAAGTTTTATATATTTCCATATTTTCTTTTTAATTACACATATCTAGCCGTAGAAATTAAGGCGAGCTGTAACTTCCTTCGGAAGCCAGAATCTATCCTTACATAAACCACTTCTCCATAGCTAATTACTGTGATTACCTCTGATTACTGTAATTACTGTCTAAGATCGTTTTATACTTTTCCCATAGTGGTCAAAACATGCAAGCCTGCTACTCTTAAGTCCTAGGTTTTTGACAACAGTTTCATTTTCTATGTTTGTCTACAATTAGTGTAGAATCACTTAGGTTGTATCGGATACTATCGGATACCGGTTTCGTTTTTGATAATTTAAATACAATACAACTTTCTTTCCTTCGTAAATGCTATTGAAGCTATCGTTTATAAACTTTATCAGGCCCCTCAGAATACCAGTTAGTTTGGAAAGATATATTTGTATGTTATAGTATTTTGACAACAATGTGTGTAAAATGTCATTCACAAACATGCTGGTACATAGAGACCGGTGAATAGAGCCTTGAGGTATACCTGCAGGTATTCTACTCTAAGAGGAAAACTTCTTACCGCATTGAACTTGCTGAAAACGATTACTCAAATAACTTCATAAACATTTCTTTTATTTTTCTTTTTCTGATGA
The DNA here is from genome assembly GCA_037575425.1 of Anastrepha fraterculus. Classification (NCBI taxonomy): domain Eukaryota; kingdom Metazoa; phylum Arthropoda; class Insecta; order Diptera; family Tephritidae; genus Anastrepha; species Anastrepha fraterculus. The sequence goes on along the minus strand of JAYXIM010055516.1, from coordinate 17,846 downwards.
CCTTTCACTTGGCATAGTTTCTTCCCTTCTTCCCAAACCTTTCCAAATCGCCAATATTTATTTTCCCAAATCTTCAGGTCCTGAATGGCGGACCTGCTTCAGGTTCGCAAAATTGTTAAACAAAATCGAGCTTTTTCTAAAATTGTCAAACAAAATTTCAGTAATTTCATTGCAAATAAACAAAATACCATATCTTCTACAACTTTTGCTTCTTCTGCAGCAGCTATTGATGAGCTTTGCTTTGACTGTTTGGATAGTAAATTTAGAAAGATATTTTTAAGTTAGTCCACCATGTATTTCTTTAGTGACTTCAACTCCGAACAAAAGCTTTAAATAACTATTTATTGCAATACACAGTGCAGCATAAATTTGTATAAAAAAAAAATACCCTAAGCTTTAAAGTTTTTTCCAGGTGAAGAGAGCCCAGGCGGTGATGTTTCCTATAGCCGCGGCGTCGTTCACAAAATCCACCGCTGGTGGGTTGGTAATGCCTTGGATGATACGAATAAATGGGTTAGGCTCACTAATTAGCGTAAGCCGCTTTGTTTAAATGCCAATTGACTATGTGACTTGTTTTACCCATTCGTTTGCACAAAAGGTTATATTTCTCACACCTATTGCAGGAAACTAAGCTGGCTTAGTGGCGCAGTGAGACATTAATTTTATTTTTTGTATGCAAAAATCGTACAAAAGTGAAATCATGGGTAAAATACGCACGAACTTATGGACTGACCTGATAAAAAAGACTGATTTGAAAGCTAAACATTTTACAATTACATTCTTTCTACACAATAATATCACTTCAACATTTTCAGCAATTTTGACTATTTTTCTTTTTAAAGTATAGCTTATTGTCTTTTGCGCTGCTGAGCTAATCGCACTGGTGCTACACCATGCTAATAGCATCTGCCAATGACTTCGACATTGTGGGTGAATCCAACCACGCTGTGTGCTCGCCATACTCCAGCTTAGAGAGAGAGGCGAGCAATGTGGGTATTGCCGTGAATGAAAGCAAAACAAAGTACCCGCTTTCAACACACAGGGAAACTTCGCGTCTTCGACAATTTGTCAGTGTTGACAAACAATTATTTGAAGGTGTGAAGGACTTTGTCTACCTTGAGATTATCATTAACAGCAAACAGGTTGGAGATCAAATGGAGAAAGGCTAAACTGACACTCTACAAAATGCTCATCATTACCGTCCTGCTATATGGCGCAGAAGCATGGACGATGTCCGCAGCAGATGATAAAGTTTTAGGAGACTTTGAGAGATAAATTCTGTGTAAAATCGTTGGCCTCCTCCACGTTATAATCAATATAGGGATATGGACATAGTTAAGCGTGTAAATATACAGTGGCTACGCTGGATTGACCATGTCATCCGTATGAAAGTATACGCCCCAGCAAGGCGAATCTACCCAAAAACCGGTACTTCAAAAAGGAAGAGGAAGACCCCGTCTCCGTTCGAAAGACCTGTCAGCACCTGAGATTTCTATCTGATATTAGCGAACGCAGGATAGAAACAGCTGGCGCGCTATTTTGGATTGGGCAAAGCCCACACGGTTGTAGCGCCACATAAGTAAGTAAGTATTGCCTAACAAAAATGATATAGAGTACAATATGGGTAGAGTCAACTAATTCAGGCAAGACCTGTTCACTCATTCAAGGTTGTTTATTTGTAGTGAAAAGAATTTAGAAGGTGTAGCCAACATCAGACAGCTATTCGGCACTCAGCGATCTTGAAGGATTTGAACTGATTTGCTGACGTAAACGGGGATGAGATAGCGCTTTGTTAACGACCGACTTGGGAAGTTAAAAACTGATTGCCACGGCGCATTCTCAAACCAACTACTTCTTTAGTTTTGAAATTTTATTGCCTGAAAAAAAAAACAGTATGAAAATATAATTTATTAGCTTAAAACATCAACTTAGCACTAACTTTAATAACTATTTACCAACACAATTTTTAATTTTCCTTTTATTTGAATATAAATTACGGCAAAATATTTATATGATCATTGGCGCTAACGTTAAAGCGAACTATTTTCGTTCGTTATTTTTGACACCTTATTTCTGGCAGTTCGTCATTCCATCCATCATCTGTTTATCAGCCCAAAGATTGGTAGTCCTGCCAAGTACTCAAACGAGTTCCTGGGCACGCTCTAATATAAAATCGGAGAGTTTTGCATCTTATCATCAATGTAATGACTAATTGGACGAGCGTAAGCATACGGGTGAAATGAGCGGGCACAATTCTGCTGCCGAACCCCTATGACGTCGCAGCCGTTACTCTTACAATTTGACTTCGAATGGTCAAACTGTGTAATTTATCATTATAAGTTTATAACACTCAGATCAGAAATTTAAAGATTCATTAAGTTAATTCATTCGTTAAACAAACAAATTTTATTTAAAATATCGTATAACACATATTCAATTCAAATAATTTAATAATTAAATTTTGTTTTCCAAATGGGTCTTGGCTCTTTTTCATTTAAGATATTTCCTTACAGCTTCACCTCTAAAATTTCGAAGGCGAAGTATGTATATTATCAAAAGCATACGGCCAATTCGATAGCTTTGTCAAAGACTGTGATATATTCTGACGCCGTTATACATGTCTTTTATTCAATTACACCGGCACACAAAAAAAAAATTGTCTGTACACCGGGCGCCACCTATCTACGGGCATGTTTTTCGACCCGCTGAATACGAATTTCAAGTCAGTTTGGGCCGTCCAGCCTTCAATTTCGAGTAAATTGCAAACAAATCCAAAAAATAGCGAAAATTCGATGTTTTGGCAAAAAAAAAAATTGAGATCTAAGGAAAGCATAATTTTTTATGTATTTTGATCCGTTACATACTAATTTCGATCGTACCTATTTTTATCGGAATAGAGAAGAGGAGTTCCGGAGGTTTTTCACAAAGGACGATGAGAACTCGGTGGTGTACTGTTCCAATGTTAAAAGCTTGGTTGATGAATTAAAACCTATTATCTATAAAGACGATGAGTAGAAACTCTTTATAGATTCATCAACTAGAAGTCTCAAAGCTGTCTTGCTAAACATTGCAAACACATTAGCGCCAATTCCAATAGCCCCTTCGACGAAGCTTAAGGAGACCTATGAAAATTTGGAAATTGTATTGGACAAGATAAAATTCAGAACACCAATGGCAAATTTGCGGGGATCTCAAAATCGCAACACTTCTTTTAGGCCAACAATCAGGATTCACAAAATATCCTTGCTATCTATGTTTGTGGGATAGAAGAGACAGAAAGAATCACTATGTGAAAAAAGAATGGCCTACGAGAGTGCAATTAAATGTCGGTACTCAAAATGTAATACGAACACCATTAATTTAGCCTTCAAGCTATCTGCTACCGCCACTTCACATCAAATTAGGTCTCATGAAACAATATGTCAAAGCTCTGGACAGGGATGGTGATTGTTTTCAGTACTTGAGAGAAAAGTTTCCGGCGATAAGTGATGCCAAATTAAAACAGGGAATTTTTAATGGACCCCAAATTAGAACTCTATTTCAGGATGCTAATTTTATGGGTAAAATGAATGATACGGAGAGAGCAGCTTGGGTAAGTTTCAAAAATGTGTGTCATAACTTTTTAGGAAATAATAAAAGTGAAAATTACAGGACAATAGTCGAAGAATTAGTGACAAATTACAAAAACTTAGGATGCTTAATGAATCTAAAATTACACTTCCTAGATTCTCACATCGACTACTTTCCTGAGAATCTTGGGGAGTACAGTGAAGAACAGGGAGAACGCTTTCATCAAGGCATAAGTCTCATATAAATGGAGACTAGGTATCAAGGAAATTGGAATATCAACACGATGGCAGACTATTGCTGGACACTCAAAAGAGATATACCAAAAGATAATAACAAACGAAAGAGAAATCCTCTTCGTAGATCATTTGAAAATAAAAGAGTTCGATACCACCTTTTTATACGTCATTTTCATAGATTTACCATTTTTTTTGTATTTTCAGATTTTAATCTTGTATTTTTTAATAAAAAATACAATACAATTTATTTAATTGTGTTTAAAAGATTTTTTCCAATTTTTTCAGCAGCAATTTTCTGCTATTTTATCCATTTTTTGCTATTTTTGCTATTTTATTCGAATTTTCGCTAATTTTTGGGGTTTTTTGCAATTTACTCGTAATTGAAGGCTGGACGGCCCAAGCGTATTCAGCGGGTCGAAAAACATGGCTGTAGATAGGTGGCGCCCGGTGTACAGACCACTTTTTTTTTGTGTGCCAGTGTTATTAATGTTTGTTCAAAAAAATTATGTGTTACCAAGTACTCTATAAAATAAATTTGGTGTTCACTCTATTAAAGAATTTAATTAAGCGGGGGTTCATTAAACCACGATTGTAGTGTAATAGAAAAGTTTCATAAAATGTTTCTCCCAATTCCACTTTTTTTAATTAGAATCCCTAAAAATATGCAGTTTTATAGCTTATTAAATCTTGACAAAATTGAAGCTGCTGAAAAATTTAGTTGATTTTTTAGAATTTTTTTTCTTAAAATATTTTCCATTTAATAAATGTATGAACGGAGCTGCCGTTGGTGTATATCGAGCACTATAGAGCAGTGCTGACTGAAAATTTTTTTCCCAAAAATTAATCAGGTAAACATCGACGACATTTGGTTCCAACAAGATGGCACAACTTGCTGTATAACGTGCGTAACAATCGGGTTATTGCAATGTTCAAGCTATCCTTTACGGCATACGGCCAGATTTATTGGAAAAAGTAGTCAAAAACTGGACTGTTCGAATGGACCATGTAACTCGTAGCCGCGGCGAACATATTGAAATTATCTACCAGATTATACTAAAAAATAAAAAATACATTCTAATAATATTTCTGTTTTGTATTATCGGCCGCCGAAGTCGAATAGGTTGGTGCGTGACTACCATTCGGAATTCAGAGAGAACATAGGTTCGAATCTGGTGAAAGAAATGAAAAAAAATTTTTTTCTAATAGCGGTCACCGCTCGGTAGGCAATGGCAAGCCTCCGCATGCCACAAATAGGAGAAAGAAGCTCCGGCAAATACTCAAATAGGCTGTACGCGCCAAAATTATATATATTTTAAGTTCTCAAATTCTCTTAAAAAATACCTGATATACACTGCTGGTCTTAGGTTAGACGCACCATCGTTTTTTTTAAACAAAATCAATTATTTATTATCATGCTTGTTCTAATTGTCCAAAATGCTTTTCTTATCAAAGTGCGAATCTTGTTCGAAAAAAAAATCTGACAGCTGGTTGATTTGCGAAAAAATAACTGTACATTCGGAGATTATAGAAATTTCTATGGCAATCACACGTCGGTTGGTCATTGAATTAGACGCAGCTTAAATTTCTTCGTATTGCGTGGACAAGTGTAAACTTTCGTATTGAAAAAATATCAAAAATAAACAAATAAAGTGTTTTCGAGCTACATTTGAAGAAAAAAATGGGAAAAGCTGCTGTTATGAGCTTATTGGAGCGTCAAAAAGTAGACTTTCTTCACTCGCAAGGACTGTCCAATCGGAACATTGCCAAACAAATAAATCGTAGCTCCAGAACTGTTGACAGATATTTGAAGGATTCAGAGGCATATGGAAATAACTTCAAAGGGGAAAAAGGCACTATCAAAACAAGCAGTACGCCAAATTGTTAGAATTGCTTCGAATTCGACTAAATCTGCTGCTAAGATCAAGGAATTGGCCGGAGTAAAAGCAAGCCTATCAACTGTTCAGCGTAGGATCAGAAATGCAGAACACCTGAAGCGTCTAAAAATCAAGAAAAAACCCCCTTTGAATGCAATACGCAAAGAAAACCGGCTTCAATTCGCGAAAGAATACATGACGTGGACTGTCCAATCTGACACTCGACTAAATGATTGGCGTTCAGTTGTATTTACTGATGAAAATCGTTTTAATTCAGATGGCCCTGATGGATTTCAATATTATTATCACGATTTGCGGAAAGATGAGCTATATTTAAGTCGCCACCATAGCCGAGAAGGGGGAATAATGGTGTAGGGTGCTATCACGTTTTATGGAACAATTGACTTGATTTTTATTCGTTCAAAAGATGAACGGCGATCGCTTCAGAACATTGTTAGAGTCCGTATTTCCAAAATTAAAAGATCTCTTTGGACCAATTTCTTGGATTTTTCAAAAAGACAATGCTCCTATTCATAACTCTCGAGTAGTAAAATCTTTTATTTCGAGTCAAATCGTTAATATCATGACCTGGCCACCATATTCTCCAGATCTTAACGTAATTGAAAATGTTTGGGGCTGGCTAACACGGAAGGTATACGAAGGAGGAAAGCAATACGAAGATAAGGAAACAAAACATTAATTGCAGATATTAATAGTGCTTGGAGCGAGATTTCCTTGAACTACATAGATTCCTTGTATCATTCTATGAAGAACCGGATTTATGAAGTTATTACTAACAAAGGAGGCAGTACTCATTACTGAAATTATTTTTTTTTTTTATTTCAAATAAATCAAATAGTAATTTAAGTTAAAATCCAAATACTTTTCTTATACAAATTAAAAAGCCAAAGTGCGTCTATTCTAATGACCAAGAAAAATTCGCCTTATTTTGAGTAGCTTTAAGAAAATGTTTGAAAAACACAATTTTGTTAAATATGTATAATCATTTGAATATTATATTTAAAGTATCATTAAATAAGAAATGTTTTTGTATATCAACTTCCTTTCTATCGCCCTTAATAACTAAATATGAAGCAAAGTTGTATGCAACTAAACGTGCGTCTAACCTAAGACCAGCAGTGTATTGGCAACAGAAAAATCGTAGCAAAATTGTTTAAAGAAGCTTTACCCTCTGTGCTATCCTCATAACACCTTTTATAAAAGAATTCAAAATCACGCGTGAAACATTTTATCTAACACAATTGATTAGAAATCAAATTTTAAATGGAAGATTTACCACAAGTCTTACATTAAAGGCCGGTATGCAAAATTCCACCGAAACTGTTATACAACTTCTAAAAACCCATTACGAGTATTACAGCCAAGTCTCGCTATATTACAATAGGCTAAGCTCAAAATATGTAACTTTGCCGAAAGGAGTGGGACATACAAGTTTATGCAGAAGTTTCTTGGAGGTAAGCAAAATGACAATCATTTACACAATTATAAATGTATATATTTGTATGAAAGTATGTATTTCGAAGTGTTTTCTATGTTAATGAATTTGTGTGTGCTTTGTAAAAATTTCCGCATTTTCGTTGTTGTTAGGAGATGTTATAAGTTGTTTACAGTTGCGTGTATCAGTCAGTATCACAGTATCTCTTCTGATATCAATATGTGCGTGTGGTAGTGTAGCTTACAGATTGTGGTGGTATGATGAAAACGCTTAATCGTGCCTGAAGTCAGCGGTCAATTGCCGGCGGCAGGTGCCAGTTGTGGGCGTTTCTCTAATTACACACATACTCTGGCGTTAAACACACAAATTACATATATATTTATACATAATATGGTAATCATTATCGAAGTATTTATGCTGAAAACACGTATACAAGGAAGTTAAACACAATATTTTACTCATCTACATAATTTTTATTTTGTATAGAAAATGTACATCCAAACACATAGATACTTACACATGTGCACATACTTTTACATACTTGTATGCCCATAATTAGTTATGCACCTGAATATGTGCGGTAGTGAAGAAAATATTTTTTTACGCCTTGGTCAGAGTAAAGTTGAGAAGGATGACATAAAATGGTGCTTCTTTTAAACTTTTAAAGTTTACTTTTAAGCAATGAAAATGAGAAATGAGAAAAGGAGAATTTGCCTCCGCAATGAATTTCAGGTATGAGATCTTAACTCAGTAGTTTTCGGTAGTTTTGAATAACTTAGCAGAGTTTTTAAAATCTAATTATTACGGTAACTGTCGAATCTGTAGTAAAAAATCAATCACTTTCATTTGCTACTACATAGCTTCAGCGATTTTCAGCAAGAAACTAGGCACCACAAGAGCTCAGTTGAATGACTTGTGATTATTGTTAATGAAAAATATCTCACTACAAATTCAGGAGCTATCATATTCCCTCAGCATGTTTTCTAATGCTAAGTTTTATATTTCCAGAACCTGAATGGCGTAAAAACTGTCAGACAAAGATTTTGATAAAGCTTTTGGTAAGGTTTCTTATCTTTTATTCTATTATTAAATGTATATATAATTGGCGCGTACACCCTTTTTGGGTGTTTAGCCAAGCTCCTCCTCCTATTTGTGGCGCACGTCTTGATGTTGTGCCACAAATGGAGGGACCTACAGCTTTAAGCCGACTCCGAACGGAGCTGACTGCGAAATATCATACCTACACTATTGCCGTTTTTCATTATTGTTCAATGGTGTTTTGCGTCACCGAACGGTACTTACTCGCTACTTGTCACAAATGATTTTTATTGGCTAATAGGCTACATATACGACCTAAGCTCTAGCTACAAGTCTACAAGTCTAGTTACATTAAAATCTGACCAACTAATTCGTAAGGTCTAGTTATATGCTTGTAAGTGCATGGCTAACCCCTACACAGTCATAATTTTAAATTTAGCTGTAAATTTAAATAATGTTATTCTGTAGCAAATTAAACATTGAATTACTGTAATCTAAAAATTGATTTTTAGTTTAAAAAATCAACACACCTTTGTAAATTTTCTTTATATTTTATTCAACTTGATATTAAATTTAGTTGTTTCGAATAAAATGGGGTGTATGTACGGCTGCCGTAGCCGAATGGGTTGGTGCGTGACTACCATTCGGAGTTCACGAGAGAACGTAGGTTCGAATCTCGGTGAAACACCAAAATTAAGAAAAACATTTTTCTAATAGCGGTCGCCCCTCGGCAGGCAATGGCAAACCTCCGAGTGTATTTCTGCCATGAAAAAGCTCCTCTAAAAATATCTGTCGTTCGGAGTCGGCTTAAAACTGTAGGTCCCTCCATTTGTCGAACATCATCAAGACGCACACCAGATATATGTGTAGAAGCTCGGCCAAACATCCAGAAAGGGTGTACTATTAAACATTGAACTTGCGCTAGGTCTCTACAAAACTGCGGCATCACTGCCACAAACTACTATTTTTCGGATTTAAGCAGTATTTTTAAATGATATTTGATTCCCCAAAACCATCTTTTCATTTCTAAAATTAATTTCCTGAGCGCTTAAGGGCCCTATTGCCTCGAGTAATTGGTGTATCGTGTAAATCAATAGTTTTTCCTGCGTAAATCAAAGAAACGCACAAATTGTTGTATACAACTTTACTGCTATATTACGTTTTTCCATATCTAAAGGCAACATGACCAACAACTCAGCAGAAAGTGTGGTACAAAATTTATATTAATATCCGCCATTTTAAAAAAACTATTGCCCGTTTATTTACTAAATTTTGTTTCGTTTATTATTTTGCCTTGATTATAATACTGCCGTTGGCAATTTTGCTTTAATACATTTACGCATTCGAATATGCTCGAATATGCAATTTTCTTTCAGCACTTAAATTTTCTGTTAGAAAACAGGTAAAATAAATAGAGTTGAGCAAGAATTGTAAATATATGTATTCAAGATATAAGTAATACAATTATGAGGGCTTTAAAGAGTTGAGCAAATGTTGAATCGTGAGTGCGAGGAGCTTGAGATGCTGGCCAATAGGAACAACGCCCGAAAATTCTACCAGAAAGTTCGGCGGCTTACAAAGTTTCAGACGGGCGTTTTCCGTAGAACAAGACGGCGATCTGGTGACTGACATCCAGGGCATTCTTAAACTATGGAGGGAGCACTTCTCGAACTTATTAAATAGTGACAGCTGCGCATGTCACAATGTGAAGATCCCGATACCCCAATCGTTGACGACGGAATTGTCGTTCCGCTACCCGACCATGACGAGGTGAGAATAGCGATAACGCGTCTAAAGAACAACATAGCCGCGGGCGTCGATGGACTGCCGGCTGAGCTATCAGGTCAGTCCATAAGTTCGTGCGTTTTTTAAAGGTGGTTTTAAAATTAATAAAAAAGATGTTTAAAGTATTTATTAATCAATAGTATATTTCCCTTCATGACTTACAATGTCTTCCCAATGTTTAGGCAAATTTTTAATTCCCGGTTCAAAAAATTTTTTGTCCTTGGAGCCAAAATACGCTCCGATATTCCTTTTTATAGCTAGTTAGCTATAGCAAGAACTACTCCTCAAGTTCTTGTTACTCATATGGGATTGAAGTCCACGGAAAAGGTGATAATCACAAGGTGCAATATCCGAAAAGTATGGTGGATGTGGCATTAGCTCCCATCCGAGCTCGTTCAGCTTGCCTAATGTTTGCTTTGCGGATGGATTATGGGTAAAATACGCACGAATTTATGGACTGACCCGATATTCAAACATGGCGGCGAGGAGCTGGTAAGGTGCATGCATCAGCTTCTATTCAAAATATGGTCGGATAAAAGCATGCCTGCCGATTGGTATTTAAGTGTGCACTGCCCAATCCATAAGAAGGGCGATCCTGCAATCTGTGCCAATTACCGCGGGATTTGTCTTCTAAATATCGCCTATAAGGTTCTAGCGAGCGTATTGGGTGAAAGGCTGAAGCCCACCGTCAACCAACTGATTGGACATTATCAGTGTGGCGTTAGACCTGGAAAGTCTATCATCGACCATGATTTCAAGGTTGTAAAGGACTTCGTATACTTAGGAACCAGCATTAACACCGATAACAATGTCAGCCTTGAAATCCAACGTAGAATCTCTCTTGCCAACAAGTGCTACTTTGGACAAAGTGGGCAATTGACTAGTAAAGTCCTCCCTCGACGAACAAAACTAACACTCGACAAGACTCTCATCATGCCCGTCCTAACGTATGGCGCAGAAGCGTGGACAATGACAACATCCGATGAACGATGGACCTTTGCACGTTGGCAACGGCGAATATCGCAGGCGATGGAACGATGAGCTGTATGAGCTTTACGACGACATAGACATAGCCCAACGAATAAAGATCCAGCGGCTACGTTGGCTGGGTCATGTCGTCCGAATGGATACAAACGCTCCGGCTCTGAAAGTATTCGATGCGGTACTAGCTGGTGGTAGTAGAGGAAGAGGAAGGCCTCCTCTGCGTTGGAAAGATCAGGTGGAGAAGGACTTGGCTTCACTTGGTGTGTCCAATGGCCAAACTCGGCCAAAATCGCGTAAGCGGTTATCGCGCCAATTAAGAAGAAGAAAAAATGTTTAATCTGATCGCAATCCTTTAAGTGTTTACTGATCCAGCTCTCATCAGCAGAAATAGTAGTGACAAAGCCACAATAAATGGGAAAATAATAAATACGCGTGGTTTTAAAACAATTTTTTTGCATGTAGTACACGAGTCAAATATACAAATATAAAACATAAGGGTGTGCATACCATGCAGGGAAAGTAAAGGAATATTAGAAAACAATGTTCTTTACCACCTTAACCTATTCAAACCACTTCGCTGCTTATGTCGCATGTGTAGTCATATCTGTCTTCAGAGTGTGTGGAAGCGAAAATTACGACCGAGGTGTCTTGTGAATATTGCGACTTCTGACACTATATTATACAAAACTCCTTCGAATTTGAAAATGATGTGGCTCTTAGAATTTTATAAATATACCATAATTAAGTTCATGTAAATTCAAATGTGACATTTTACTAAAATCCAAATTCACCGATTTTGTTTTGCAATGCGCGCTATTAAATTTTATACTGGTTCGGTACCATCGAAAAAAGGATACCGACGTGCAGATGTAATCTGACGATATACTATATGTAAGTTCTACGTTCGCGCTATCGAAAAGGGAGATAAATTTATATTTCCTAAGACATCGCCTGTTTCTTTTATGGAACAGAGAAGCAGCGCGACTAATTTTGAGGCTCAATGCATGAAAAACGCACAAATTCGGTACGAGTGGATTTCTTTGCAGGGTATATGTAGTGGTTCTTAAGTGTGCCTTTTCGGCATTTTCGTCCGCACCATTGAACAGCGCATCGCCTGTAATTACGAGTGATTCCTTGTGCGCACACTCGACGACTTGCTGTTAGTGCTTATACCTACTTATACGAGTATATATTTTTTGCTGTTATTGTGCTTGTGCTTGCCATTCGAGTGTCAGTTTGCTGCTGATTGACAGCGAGCGCTGCTTTAATGGCTTTTGCCCACTTTTTGCACACACCACATTTACGTGTGTGGTAGAGTAGTTATGTGTATAGGTATGCCTTTTTGTAATGGCAAGCAAAAGTGCCTTAAGGCTCTTGACCTTAACCTCCCGCACTCGCTTGCTATCAGGCATCCGCACATCCCCTTCTCCACTTGCTTTCAACGCTGTTGAAGCGCATGCGTACCATTGCGTTATGGAACCTCTTAATATTGTGTTTTCATCGACCATTGTTGTACTCACGTTTCTAGGCAAGTTGGAAAATCTGCGAAACTCCCACGATTTCATTTTGCCTTCTTTTATACCTGAAGTGTTTTCCTTTACCCATCGCTATCTACCTTCTTGTGTGAAATTTATGAATTGTAAATTTAAATTTCTTAACAACACACTGTTGGGTTGAGTGAAATCTGTACGTCTTTCTGGCGCTTTCATGCTCCCAAAATTGCCAGCTTGCTTACCCCTCCTCGTCTACAAGTAATTGCTAGTTATTCACTGACCATTAATACTTTTGGAAAATTTTGCATTGTACGGATACTAAAAAGTTGTAGCGTCTTATCTTCCATACTTAGTTCGGTTAACAAAGCGTGAAAATGTGCTGCAAACTCACTGGCTGTTATTGATGAGACAAGTACTATTTATGAAAATATAGGTATATGTTCTCTGAATTATCTAGATTTTGGTAGCCCTTGGCTATTATATACTTATATGTATGTACGTATGTTGTGGGTGAAATATTGAGAAAAAAGGTAAATAAAAGTAGAAGCAAATTATTTAGACAACAGCTCGTGCGAATGAGTACATATGCACAGTGTTTGTATGTAGATGTAAGATAAAAGCAAATTGAATAAATGCAGTCATGATCGTTGTGGCAGCCAGACTTATTGGTCAAAAGCCTCCAGCTGCATATACAATAGTAACAGTCAGCTTGTAAATGGGTCAGCATGTCTTTTATCTAATAATAAGCGAAAAGAATCAAATCTCAAGCAGAATTGTACACCTTTTTGTTTAGTTTTACAAAAAGATAAAATTACAGCAAAAAATCAAAAGATTTGTGGTAAAAGTTCTAGTAGTTTCAATGTGAGTCAGAAAATGCTGAATTATTTCAAGGGAGTTACTTTTTTTTTATATAAATAGTGAAAAAAGGTTTATTATGCATTGTATTGAAGTGAAATTCATTAAAAGAGTTTGCAAGTTTGAATCTAGCCTGAAAACTTTTTAAAACGGCCTATCCATGTGCATTTTTAGGTGCGTTTTTCCCTTCAGTACCCACTGTGTGGCTCGATTTTGAAAATTAATTATTATTTATGTAGGTACAAAGAAAAGCAGACGGCCCTAAAACAAGTTATCGGTATGCGGTAAATGCATACACAATTATAAACATGGCTATGCGAAACTGAGCTAGGTGGCTTCCGAAGGGCCAATTAATTACAAAATTTCGTTCGCCAAGGTCTTCAATCGGTACTTAGGTTGCGTTATAAATTTGTAATTGGCACAAAAGTACAATACGTAAGTATTTTGTTTGGTGTTCGGCCGAGCTTTTTTTCTAATTTTTGTTGTGCTTCAAATGGAGGTATCTACAGTTTTATACCGCTTCGGAATAGCAGCTTTTCCATGACATTTTTAATGAGTTTATTTGATCAGAAAAATAGTCTTTGGAGTTACTTCATTTTCATTTAAATTATTGCCACGCGCCTGCAATTTAAGTATAATTCAACATATTTATTCTGTACGACCCTTTTAGTATCAGCAAACAAAATAAATTGCACTCGAAAAATTTACAAATATCCGGTAAGGTGCAGAATAGTGTCAACCGGTCACATGATTATGATTATTTTGATTAAAGCTTCCAGCAAAGAACGTGTAAAGACAAGAAGGTGCAGATCCGCAAATACAACTCGGTTAGGAAATTTAACCTCAAAAAAACTAATCGCTTCAAAATTAATTCTGATTGATTGTTTTTTTGCAGCGCACTTTCATAGCTGAGCTTTTCTAGAAGAACGAATTCTTACAGTCCAAAGCGATCATCTAAACGATCCAATAATGCTTCCAAGTTGTTAAAATTTATTATTGATATCAGTGTTTTGGTCGTCAAATGTTCGGGATAAGCGATCTTCAGCGATAAGCGATAATTTCTAGGTAATAAATTGACGGTAAAGGCTAGACATGGAATGCTGTGGCTCTTGGATGGTTCGAGACAAAGTTGCTACTTTGGACATTGGAGCGATGAACTCTATGAAGTTTCGATGAAGACAAAGTTGTTACCTTGGACATTGGAACGATGACCTTAATGAAGTTTCGGTGAAGTACAATCAAGTCGAGGCAGAAGAGCAACGCTTCACTTGCACTTTTTATTGGGGTTTGCGATTATTTGAAGTACCTAAAAAGAAATGAATGATTTGCCTGGTAATTGAGTATTTTGTTTAATTCCTGAAACCTTGCTGGCATTTACTAGAAAAGAAATCCATTATGTGGCTTGCATTTTCGCCTTTATCAAAGAAAAACTGTAAAATATACCGAATTTTCGCTTTGTTGACTTCCATTGTTGACACCCTGTAACTCACAACTGAATGCAACAAGTAAGAAACAGCAAAAGTATTGTTTTAGTGTGAAATGTCACCTTGACAACGAGCGTAAACTTTAAATTGTTTGATCGCTATTTTACAAGATTTCGATCACTACAGTCATCTACAATCATCCCCCTTATTGTGGGGTGCGTCTTGATGTTGCTTCATAAATGGAGGGATCTACAGTTTTAAGCCGACTCCAAAGCTTTTTATGAGGAGCTTTTTCATGGCAGAAATGAACTCGGAGGTTTGCCATTGCCTGTCGAGGGGCGACCGCTGTTGGAAAAAACTTTTTCTTCGTTTTGATGTTCTATGCAGGGAGATTCGAGACTACGCACTTCCGAATGGTAGTCACGCACCAGCGCATTCGGCTACGGCAGCCGCAATATGGTTCCTTTGGTTAAAATGAGCTTGAAAAATTTACCTATCTGGGGTTAAATGCGAACTCAATAAGTTGGAGGAAAAGGAATCTATATTTTTATTAAAACGGATTCTGACGTATAAATTCTAAATACACCTTCGGAAAGTATTATTGCATTATAGTACAATGGGAGTGAAGAAAAATTCAAGGTTAAAAAAGAACAAATACTAAACTTATTCCAGTTCTGGTTAAATTTGGATACAGTATTTTCTTTCAAAATATAAGTTAGGACCTTTATATATAATATTAAGACAACACACAAATTAAGACAACAATACATAGATACTCTTTGTTGGATAATGGAGGGATTTTGTAATAATGAAATCCCCAACCAAAAAATATGTCAAATTTCTCACAAAGCATTTATGTGGCAGAAATTTGTGTCAACTTGAATGGAGAAAAAATGTAAGACAGGACACTTGGCACGGTGTTGCAGCTGCAAGTTGTTGCAGCCAAATGACTACGCTTTGAAAATCGAAATAAAAAACCAGAATGCACCACATAACGGTAAATAAAGCAGGCTTGCGAAAACGGCGCAAGCCATGTGCAACATGCCACCAGCCACATGCAATGTATGTACTGATGATGTAATATGTTTATGAACAATTTTTCTTTTAATGTCAAACTATAAAATTAACAACAACATGCGAAGTGACAATGAAAGCTTGTTGGAAAAACATACACTCAAATATTGTAGCAGCATAGCAAAAACGGTTGCAGCATTGTTGTTGCTGCTACAACAAGCAACGCGTGCGCTCAACATTTTAATGTACCAGCGTCAAATTATAACAACAGCAAAAAAAGTCAATGCGCTGATTTTTGCAAATACCGAAAAAAGAAACTCTTAAATTTCAAACGCTTGTAAAACAGCGGAAAATGCAATTATAAAAAAATTGCCGCCAACACACTTAGAGCCCGCAGCAGACGAGCAAAATGCCGCTGCGCGCAAATGTATTGAAAATGCTCCTGTTACGAGTACAATAGTTTCTTTGTTTGTTTGTTTATTCATTAAGACTGTTGCCTATGTTGTTGTTGAATTTTTCCATTTTTTTGCTGCTGGTGAAGTGAAAGTGTTGCTAAAGCGCCTTTTCCTCGCTACAATTCATTGCAATGCATTATTCTTGTTGTTGGCTACCACCACCATCATTGACTTATCAACCGCTGGCTTACTGCGTTGCGTTGGTGGTGCGGCGCCGCGACTGATTGTTACGGCACTTTAGGCGGACACATGTCGCTGTTCCATCAAAGCAACTGCAGTAACGACAACTGCGATAGCGCGCAACGATAACAATATTGTTGTTGGTAGCAACTATACTGCCTGTGGCTGCAACATATCATAAATATGCAAGGCTTTTGGTATGCGATCTGCATGTGCCAAAAGTCTAAGATTTGTGGCAGCACAACCATGCGGCAACGGGAGCAAAATTGTAGTTGTAGTAATGGTATGCAAGGCGACTTTTGTTGCATGCATGTATGTAAGTTGTATGTAGTCTGTTGCCACAAACATGAGATCGTCGAAAATTGGCAAATAAGGCAGCATATCCGCACATAAATTTGAAAATTTTATCAAAATATGCAAATCAACGAGTTGTTGCTGCTGCTGTAGCAAAAACAAAAAAAAAAAAGCATGTCGCAGCATGTTCGTTGTACGAGTAGTAACTTGCACAGTTGTAGGCGCTCCAATCGTGACGGAAATTCATACTTGCAAGGAATGAAGCGGAATTGCGTTTTTAAAGTTGAACGGGACAGTTATAAGGGCAAAGGATTGGGATTTGATTCGCAAATAATTAGCAGGTGTTGTAACATCTTAAACTTAGACTCATTAACTTGTCCCTTAAGATTTATCGCCAGTTATTTCAAAACAGTGTTGCTTAATAATTTTTTAGGGCCGATCAAGTCTCACAAATTGAAAACGATTATATATCAGTGTGAATGTGCATGTATTTATGTAAATTTTTCAATGAAATCAATGAATTCAATGAAATGAACCACAAAGAGCTTAGCATGTATCAACCTTAAAAATAATGCGGTTTACTACCTGCTCGAACTAAATTATATAGGTGGCCATCTTGTAGCGCAAATCCAAGGCAATATCATAGGTATGGCAGCAGTTACGACTTTTTTGGTGGGTATACTCATAGAACTTTAGTTTCCTATGCCCGCCTACAACCACCTGTATAAAATGTTTCTTATGAGTGAGCACAGGTGGGCAATCAGTTTGGAAGCTGAACTTCTATGGCTTTGGCCATCACTATTCTAAAACCACATTGCACTTTAATAACGGGTGATTTTTTAGCTATTATCAGTTGGTTTAAACAGCTGACGCACGTTTCGTGTTTTGTTTCACTGTCAAACAACTTCAGTTTGGTCTATAATTTAACCATGAATCGTCTTACAAACGAACAACGCTTGCAAATCATTTTATTACAAAAATGCGTGTTCTGTTAAGAAAGTTTATCGCGCGCTTCTTCCATTTTATGCTCAGTTTAATCGATCCACTGAAGCGGCTATTCGAGCTATTGTGACTAAATTTAGAACCAAATTTACATTATTGACATCAAACCACCAACACGCTTACGTAGAGTGCAAACTGAAGAAAATATCGCAGCAATGATGACCATCAATTATCGAGCCTTATTCG